>SMSQ01019376.1:10724-23913 GCA_019453375.1 Ctenoplectra terminalis | reverse complement strand
TTAGCATATGCATAAGAAAATTCTCCCGCACTCAAACGGTTAAAAAAATTCACGAGTACAAAGGGTTAAAATGTGATAGTTGCTAAAACAATCTCCAACGTGTAGAAAAGAATGTATATAACAAATTTGTACTGTCATCTCCAGCATGAGATACGAGTTCAAAGGGTTAAAAACAATGCTAGAGACATTGATATTTAATTATTCAGTGAAAGATAATTACAAGAAGCAGAAGAGTCGCGTAATGGTCATAATCTGGTATCGGTATCACATTTTTATTTCATCTTTCAATAATTTTTCGTCGATGAAATATTGTTGGTTAAAGCAAAATATAATTTTAATTGTTTTACGTTCTTTTTCTGTTTTTTATAACGGCGCGCGTCTTCATTGACCTAGTCCAAGCTTTGGAATACAATATCATACTCGATATTGTTGATATTGTTGATTGTGAGTCAGCATTTTTTTCTGCTATCACTAGACTCACTGTGCGTATTTTGAAGAAAAAAGTAGGTCACAATGTTTCCGAGAATTCGACTTCCATTCAGTATCTCATGCAGTTTAAATGCTGCACTTTGAAGTCCTATATCTCTTGAACCAATTGAAACATTAACTTCAAACTAACTGCGTTCTCAAAGCCATATGTTTTTCCACCTTTCTCGCAATTGATTTATAAATATGATATTTTTCCAGTTGTATTTCGTATTCCAAGCGCTGAATTATATACATACGTATACACTCGTCCCTCGAATTACGCGAAATATTCGTTCCACGTAGTTTTTTTATTTTCTTTTTTTTTTTTACGCAGTTCAAAATCGTGTAAGTGGAGTCTGCAGATATGGAAAAAAAGTGCGGTTAATACCGTACTCCAAAACGGTGAACTTTTTCTTTTTAATTGTTCGAAATTACTATTCTCGTCGCTAGAAATATCTGTAAATAAAATTAAGTAAGAAGTTTGGGTTTATTGATATAAAAATGGTTATCTTGAATATTTCTGAAGCTGTGTGCGGAGGGTAGGGTAGATCGAGGCAAATAAAATCATTTTCGAAATTACTATCCTTGTCATTAGAAATATTTGTAAATAAAATTAAGCAAGAAGTTTGGGTTTACTGATATAAAAATGATTATCTTGAATATTTCTGAAGGTGTGCGTGGAGGTTAGGGTAGATCGCGGCGAATAAAATCATTTTCGAAATTACTATCCTTGTCGCTGGAAATATTTGTAAATAAAATTAAGCAAGAAGTTTGGGTTTACTGATATAAAAATGATTATCTTGAATATTTCTGAAGGTGTGCGTGGAGGTTAGGGTAGATCGAGGCGAATAAAATTATTTTCGAAATTACTATCTTCGTTACTAGAAATATTTGTAAATAAAATTAAGTAAGAAGCTTGGGTTTATTGATATAAAAATGATTATCTTGAATATTTCCAATCCTGTCATCCGCCTCAAGAATAACAATCTTGACAGTATATTTCAAGATTACTAAGATCGCTGAGGTAGCCCTTGTTCCAAATAATTACCTTTTTTGAATCTTGAAATACTGTATCAGTGCAAAAGTTCGTGCCTGATTTCAACAGATGTAACTTAATTAATTATTTGCAAATCGCTTCTGGTGTTGCTCGTGCAAATTGCGTAGCAGATAAAAAGTGCGACTCGCCTCGGTCTGCACCATATAAAATGAACTATAGACAGCAAATACCTTTACATTTAATTTGTAACACACTTTAAAACTGTTTAAGAAATATGTGAAACAAAAAAATGTATAACAAACGCAAATCACTCTGAGTGGGTAGCCAAAACGCTACGAATGACAGGGAGATAAAAACAAAATGGCGGGCGGTTAGCAGAAAAGAACCAGGGCAACTGCTTACGAATCAACCCCAATAGTTTTGTACGAGGAATCAGCTCACGTCTGATTGTACCGGCATTGTAGCCACACCCTTTATAACGATCGCACTTTGTTTCGCCGTGAACTTTCGTATTGCTTAACTGCTCGATTTAAATCGCGTTAATTTATATCGTGTAACTTAAAGGTGATGTCTGACGAGGCCACTATCTAAATTACTTATCTCACACTTATCGTTGAAATATTGTCTTCCCTTATCTAAATTACCTTATATCAGTAGAAATTATTCTTTAGAGAGCGAGGAATGCCAAAAAGGCTACGAAAAAAAAAGATATGCATTTCGGATAGAATGTACGAGACAGAGATTTAATATTTAACGATCATACAGATGCGGAATAATTAATTTGGAATGATTAATTAAGATGAATGAAGATTTATTGAAAACGCAGAAGCATTTTGTACGGAAAAAAAAACGTGGCGGAAAGTGTAAAATCAAGCACGACGCGCAAACAAGCAGAACGAAAGGTCCATGAAACTTTAGACCCTGTACGTAAGTGAGATTAAGTATCGTCGTTACTGATTTATTTCAGGCTTTGTAACTTCTGTTGAAATGTATACAGCATCCTACGTATTCCACCATTCATCAGGCTTGTTACTTTCCTTTTATATAACAACAAAACGTTTCCTCTTGGTTCGCTCGATTATAATACAGTCGTCTAACTCTGAAGTTAGCTAGATATAGTTACATTTTATTAAGTTGTAGTAATGAATCAGTCATCTAACTCTAAAGTTAGCTAGATATAGTTACATTTTAAGTTGTAGTAATGAATCTGTATATATAGACTATTTTATTTATTTAAGAGAGATTTATTTATTCATTTATCACGTTTTACGCGTGGAACGTATAACGATCACATCTATCGTATGATTTTCCAACAGGAAGTGTATAATGTTACTAAAATTGTACTATCTACCAACAAAGAGCACGCGACACATCTCCCTTGTAATTTCACTCAGAATCACAGTTAGGAATAAATCTTTCCTTATAAAAATATTATTAAGTTGAACTCGATTCTGTGACCCCGGAATCCAACAGAAGTCAAATACTTATGCATATAAGTTTAGAATAAAAAAAAAATGTTTGTGCTATAATTATAAAATGACCCAACCACTTACTAATTTTTCACAGTATACAGAACCTTAAATTATACTATTTTCTTCAATTTTATGGTTTGGTTTTTATTCAAAATCTATTAATCTTGGATTCGAAGACATTAGCTGGTTCGTAGGTAATTCGCATAAATCTATACTTCTTAGAGAACGCGAGCGAAAGTTTAGAAGTCATTGAGAGTGTACCTTGCTACTTAGTAAGTAGTACTTGCTTACCAGCATAGTTAATTAAGTGGTTGACTGAATCTTTAAATTTCAGAGCTTAATTACGCTCGTGATGCAAGTTATTATTGAAGGTTTTAAAAGTTTATCGTCAAGATGTTACTTTTGCAGAACAAGCGTGTTTTGAACAACACGCTTCCTTAGAAAAAAAGTTCATATACTTATAATTTCAAAGAAGCGTTTCCGGTGTCTTTAAAATCGACCCGCTGCAAAACTTGAGTCACCAAAATAAAAGCAACATACTTTCTTTCCGAAGCAAAATTATTGTTAACGAGATAATAAAAATGTTACAAATAATGCTTCAAACAGTTATCTTTTATGGATCACAAAGTAACGATAAGATTCGAATTATAAACAAATCATACAATGGTATCGCCTATTAAAATTTCTCCAAACTTGAATCAATCGTTAAGAATAATTAACACGTTAAACGCCACGCTGATTTTAGCCGATTTCACGTTAGCCTGTGTGTTGCGATACCAATTAAAAAATATTTAGCCGTAAAATAGTTAAGAATTCAAGAAGAAAATCGTAAATGCCTGCAAAGGAAAGTCGTATCTTTGTTTAATTTGATAGAACACATTGATGAATTATAAGGTATCATTTTTGGAAATTAATACCGTCAGTCCTGAGAAATCAATGATGCCTAAATGAAAATCTCAGCGTCGGTCCGCAGGGAACGTGTTAAACACCACGTTAATGAGAAAAAAAGAAATTTTCGTACCAACATTCGTAAAAACAAATTTTTCAAACTTATACATTTATACAACTTTATAATTAAAATTTCTTTCCCAGATACGTTCTTTACGCACTACAATTACTATTTATCAACTTCACAGCGATATCGACGTAAAAGATAACGAAGTTTGAAAGCGCGAACTAACAAAAAATAACGAGCTCGCGAAGAAAAAGCTGAAAAGGTTGCTCCATAATTTTTGCTAAAAATCGGAAACTCCGATCGTTCATTTCGCGTTACCGTATTCCAGACATTCGAACGCTTTAATCGAGCTTCTGATTATTACGAAGAACCGCGTTGTACTGTCTTTTATATGCGACCGACAATGTTACGATACGAGCGAACGTAAAAAGCCAACAGCCTCTACTTCGCTTATGAATAAACTGTTTTCGTGCACCAGGACAAACGAGGCAATATGTCGCGTACTTTATTCGACGCCGCGCATACAACATACTTGAGCTTGCAATAATGGGTTCGACGTCTTCGGGGAAGGACGGTGTAATTGAAAACTGCAAAAAGAATTAATAATAACGCTCTGGAACACGAGTCACGCTGCGTACACGCCACGGCCAAAAGCACTTTGGAGTTCATGTTCATGGGACAAATTGGATTAGTGCACGCTTCAATTATGGCAAATCGAGTTACGACGGCGTTTTTTCATTCGAAAGCAATCGATGGAGAGTGTACTGTGCGTTGCTTGAACTAGTTAAAGATACTCAACGTTCGAATTACGGATATTTTACCGGTTCCAAGCGGACAATTGCCGCGTTATTTATCTCGCACGTATTGAATTGTTTGGTTCGAAAAATTCTGTTCGATGTTATTAACAATGGATTTAAGGAATTGTTCAAACGCAGTTCAGACTTCGTGCTGGAGTTTAACAAGTGTGCGCGAGGAAAATGTAAGCTCAAAATGAAATTTATATACGACAGATGTGCTAAAAAAATCTCTGCTAGTAAAAATCTATCGATTTAAAGTAAGGTGAATTAATGATATTAAAATTTGCATTGTAAATTTACTTTATTTACTAATTTACTAATAATTACTAATTTTACTAAAATTTACTAATAATTACTAAGTTCACTAAAATTTACTAATAATTTATTGATATAATATAATTAATTAAATTTTCTAATAATTACTAATAATTTACTAATTTACTTTATTTTATACAAAACCGTCAAAATGATCCAATCGATGCCCGTAAAACCAAGTGTTAACACTTATCCGTCCGGCTCTTTCAGAGCAAAATTTAAATGTACGACAAAATTATGTGTATTTTAAAAGCTGTACTTTTTCTAGGATAATTAAAGTATTTCTTGTAAAAGACATTATTTTTTAACAAAATATTATATTGTTTTTATTTAAATGAATGTTACCGACAGTAGAAAAAGAATACATTAACACCTTGGCCTCAAATGACGAATGAAACTCGTCATGGTAATTTGAAAAAATATATTAAAAATTAACATTAATTACCAAATTTTTTTTTATGAAACGTGGAATTATTTTTACCAAAATTTGTACACATAAACTATAGGTATGAACAAAGAATATGGATAAATTGGAATTAGTTTCGTCATTCTAAGTAGATTTTATTACGATTGTTAGCTTATGTCGTTAATACTAGAACTACCAAAGTTTTTAAATTATTATTTTGTAAATTAATTACGGTGCCTTTGGGGAGATTTTCCGCGATTTTTTGTTAAAAATATAGATAAACCTATGTCCCAGTTGCATTACATATTATTTTATATACCTTCCGCTTCGAAATAAGTATACTTTAATCGTCGGTAATTCTAGCGTTAAATTTATATAGTAGATGTAGAAAATGATCTCATTTTCATCTTTCTCGTTCTTCTGAGGTGTCCAATAATTTTGTAACCAAATTATTAAGGTTGTTTTTCATTTTCCTGCAATTTTTTTTTTTACGATAAACATATCGCTTTCTTTATTTATTTGCTCGTCCGAGATACACCACTCTACGTTATAAATGGTTCTCATTTTTTCGTTTCGCCATCTCTCTATTGAATTATATTAATTATATCATGTTTGGTCAAAGACAAGCTTCGCAATGAACATTAATTTCCAATTTTAACAGAGCAATACGTAGAAACGTGTAGGCAAATAAGCCGGTAGCGTAAGTAAGCATCATATCGCCGAAGTAGGAATGGCTTGATCACAAATATAGGAGGTACGTTTACACCAGTCCTAATCGCAAACAGCTATGCTCGCCGGAATAAATAGTGATTGTTGATTTAGGTCTTGGTGATTATGCCGGCAGCAGTGCAACGTTGAATACGATTTCGATTGAGCTTGAAGGACGGAGTGCATCGAGTGGGACGTATCGAGTTTAATCGTGGTTATTAATTTCTGCGCCGTGTATGCTCGTCTGCGACTTAAAACTGTTGACCAAATACAAGATTTGTTGCAGTTAAAGAGGACAACGCATACCTCTTCGCGATATCGACCCTACACGATCCTCGTGTTTAACCGTTTGCGTACCACGAGCCACTTTCGCGCTCTTGAGACTTTGTGTCGAAAAAAGCCAGCGCATTTAGCGAATACAGACAACTGACGGCGCACCAACAATTTGTCGAAACGCGCTCAGCCTTTCAGACGCATGTACGTTTTATAACACTTTTATAACACTGCGTCTAATCCCTTTGCCAGTTGCAATAAGAATGTTGGTATAAAAGAAACAAACACGAGAAGCGCGGCCCCGTTGTTTACCGCATTGAATATGACAAGCGCTACCGCGCTCTCCGGCTTTTTTCCACGCGTAATCAAAGGAGCGCTTTGGAAGGAGCGTTCGCGCTCCTTGGCGCTTTTCGACCGTGTTTTTTCAAAACCCTCTGGTACGCAAACGGTTAAATCTTCTAACGATATCTCCTACTGTGCTCTTTCTTATACAAGATGTTTCAAAAGGTCTGTAAGAACCTTTAAGGAATGATTTCTGAATTCTGAACGATTCCAAGCAACTTTTTCCTTTGCGAAAATGTCAAATTCGGCTTCGTTAACGAGTTATTAACGAAAAACAGTGATAAATCACAAAGCGAGTAAAGCAGGAGCGTTGACCTTATACCATGCTTGTGACTGAACGAACAAGTCAGGATGTATTGCAATTGTGGACGAGTGATATTCAGTTTATTTGTTCTACACGAATAATAATTAATTTATTTGATATAACTTTTATTATAATACTTGTAAACAGTTGCTTCGATACATTCTGACTTGCTCGTCAAAGTACAAGCGCGGCACAGAGCCAACGCTCCCGCTGACGGCCAGCTGTCTTACTCGCTTTGTGACTGGTTAGTGTTTTTCGTTAATAACTCGTTAACAAAGCTGATTCTAATATTTTTGCAAAGGAAAAAGTTGCTTCAAATCGTCTCAGAAATCATCCTTTAAATGTGTTGAAGGATATGTAAAAAGGTAGCCTTTTGAGAAAGGCTTTTTGAAACCTTTTGAAAAACTTTTTGAAAAAAGTGGTAAAAGTATATATTTGAGAAGACAAGAATTAAACCAGGACAAGAATTATGCCCTTCCTAGACCGATTTACACTTCGCACTGACTGGAAAAATTAGCGGCCGTCGATTCTTATAATCTAAAAACATATTACAGTTTACCTTTTCAGGTACGCTGGTTAATGTCATTTGGGTTTTTCCCAGACGTTTTACCGTGATTATTAAGTAGCAGTGTGTGTACTTATTATATTTTTGTAATTTTTCATTATATATAATTTCAACCAATGATATATATGTTAACCCTCTATGGGACCGTGTGACTTAAAAGTGACAAACTGATGTATCTATATTTAAAAAAATTAATTTTGTTTAGTTCAACACTGCACTATTAAATTTGATTACTGTATTACTGTAGCGGCACCACGATCCATCTACGGTAATTATTAGTTTAAACATTTTCAAATCAAAGTGAAAAGCTGTAGTCAATCGTAATTTTTTCTCCAATAAGCAGACAAAATTCGGACTGTAGATGGTTAAATTTAATTCATCCAATGATGATATATATCTTAACAATGTTTTAAATAATTTGTAGCAGATTTAAAATCATATACATTATTAAAAACCTAAGAATAATTTTTCTACTGAAAAAAAATGTTATTTTAAGTATACTTTCAATTCCATTCTAGCTCAAAGTTTGAATAAGTAATTATTTCGAAGTGATCGTAATAATTTAATCACCCACTGTACTTGACCATGTATAATTTTTTTTCCATTATAAACAAAATTATAAAGCGGCAAAGTAAAATCTTGTGGTATCCGAATATTAAAGTTACCCACTGTGCGTGATTTTGTTTACATGCTCGATCCTCCATTTCTCACGTGGTACTCAATTTTTCAAATCTCTCTCTGTTTCTTTTTCTCCCTCTCACTCATCGGTGTGCATGTATTAGTACTTTTTCATTCATTGGCCGTGCGATCCCTACGCATTCATATTCAACTCCACATGGAATCGTTGCCACGAAACCGTTGCTTTTCTGCCCGCCGATGTAATAACACGTGTCATAACAACCTCTAACGCGTACTATGGCAGAAGCTCGGTAGTTACACTGAAATGGGATTGAAAACTCTTGCAAGTATAGAGGTTCCTGCAGCTTTCGGAGTAACCAATCAACTGTATGAAATTTTCCACTTCTACTGCGTCTCTGTAGGCAATTCTCCTATCGTCGCGTTCCATTTGTTTCTTATAGCCAAGCAATTTTTTTTTATTATTATCCCAAGTCACATCAACCACTAAGGTTGGTTATTAGCTTCTTAACCCATTGACTGTCAGGCATATTTAGAGCGTCTTGCCCTGGGCGCCAAGCTTTTATTTTAAAGAATACATGAAATTTTACAAAATATAATAATATTAAGTTACCGATATAATATTGTAATGGCATTTACAGTAATTTTTATTGAAAAAAACAAAAAAAAAACACTAATAATTCTTAACTCAAATGGCCATTTGAAATTAATCTAAAATTGCAGCACATACTACGAGATATCTCGTAGCTGGCAGTCAATGGGTTAACAGACTCAGTCTGTAAAAAAATTTGTAAAGTTTATAAAAAGGCTTAATATGTCTTAGAAATTTCAGATTTCCATCATGTGTCGATGAAATGCAATAATAATTCACAAGTATCGAGAACGCAACTGGTTCTCAGCAGTGCCAAAGTTTATGTATTCCAGCCTCTCACAAGGAAATCCTATCATCCCTCTACAAAACTATTAAAAACCATTGGAATACGGCCTGGAAAAATTCACACGTTACGAACATGCATAGTATCAGGAATAATATCTATGAAAGAAGCCCCGCTTTTCTGCTTAATAGGAAGCAGCAAACTACACTGACAAGAGTACGAATCGGCCATATTAATTTTTCTCACGCATATCTGATCAAAAAAGAAGATCCTCCAATGTGCATCAGTTGAAACTTTAGGAACTCTATCCATCGTATCACGACGTCGTGTCCGGCGTGTGAAAATGAAAGGAAAATATTTCAAATAAAGGAAGACACTAAAGAACTTACTGGAACCGTCAAATCGTGTAAAAACCTGCTTAGTTTTTTGAAACATGTAAATCTTCTGCACCTAATTTAAGCTTTGATCCAATATGGTATTACCTAGTCTAATGGTCACTTTCGTCTTGCACTGGGACTGTATCACAGTCATCCATCTGTATTACACGTGCCTGAAGTGGAATTTACTTCATTGGTTTCGTATTAAATCAACGTTTTCCTGACGGTGAAATTACGTTGTTGCTGATAACCCATTCGGGTTGATGCAACTTTAAATTTAAATTAATAATAAAAAAAAAAAAACTGTTTCTATTGTATACATACTCAAAAATAAGAATATAAATGAATGAAATATATCTCACATCATTTCACGCTATCTTACGGAACTAAAAAATTGAAAAAATTATCGCGTACACAATTTAACACCTTAACTCGATTCCATTTTGTACAACAGTTCTCTTTCGTGTCCTGTATAATCCGGTACGATCTCAATTTTCCTGAAACGACTAATTTCTTTTAGCAAAATGTTCGTATAAACAATCTTTATTTACCGAACCAAGAAAAGTCTTTTCGTCGTATGGGAACCTATTCTGAAATTACATTATCTCAAGCATCTGTGCTAAAAATGCGCATACAATATAGTTCCAGGACACGGTAACAAGGTTGAGAGTTGCTAAGATAATACGATTAACCTGAAAATCGGCGAACTCCTTTTCGTTGTCCGAAGAAGACGATGAGTTCGCTAGGGAGGAAAGACGTGCAAAAGCGAGGAAGAGCCAAAGATGGAGGAGTCATGTCGCCGTGAGATGAAAATCGCTCTACAAAAAGTATCGTACCGTAAAGCAGAAACGGTAATCTCCTCGCGTTTGCAGATTTTAGGGTAAGCTCGTAATGCGATTGAACGTGGTAGAGGCTCGTGCTATCCGAAATTGTTGCTCGACCAATGGAAGCTCGCGTTCAAGTTAATAAACGTTATTGGACGAAGGAGTCCTCTCTTGGTCAGTATTAGAAATTTTTGGAAGGTACTTGCGGCTGATCCTCTTATTTGGCATGGTTTCATGAAAAATTTTTATCGAGTCCATTCGTGCACAAAATTTGCATTATCAATGCTTGGAATTCTTTTCTTTATCTTTTTTGGAATTATCAATACTTGGAATTCTTTTCTTTATCTTTTTTGGAATTATCAATACTTGGAATTTGTTTCTTTTTCTTATTTTGCATTATCAATGCTTGGAATTCTTTTCTTTATCTTTTTTGGAATTATCAATGCTTGGAATTCTTTTCTTTATCTTTTTTGGAATTATCAATACTTGGAATTCTTTTCTTTTTTTTTTTGCATTATCAATACTTGGAATTCTTTTCTTTTTCTTTTTTTTTGTAAACGATGAACGTAAGAAAAAGGAAAGCAGTTTGAATAGTTTTTGCAGAAAATGAAAATTGTAATAAATTCTGATATTAAATCGACATTATTTATTCTACACTGGAAAATTGTAGATGTATCGTATTACTTTGAAATTGTTACCAAAATGAATTCGATTATAAATAATATATATATATTTTTAAGTGTTTATGGGTTACAGTATTCTTTTTTTTTTATTTACTGAATCAAGAAAGAAAATAAAAATGTTACAGCAAAGGAATTAAAATGATTACAATGCAGGGAATAATATTTCCAAGAAAGCTATGTGCAACGAAGTCGTATCTTAGGTTAATATTTTTTAGATATACTGCATAACATAATTAAATGTTTCCTTAAATATTCAGTTTAATTTTGTTTCGTGTAAAATATCATCAGGGTAATTCGAGGTGAGATGATTCAATCTCGTATAGACTATGAAATATTTTATTTTTCAGCTCTTTTTAATAATACACTGAATATTATAGATATTAATATTAATTATGTTTATTTCACCAATTATATTTTATCAATTTAGATGTTAATTAACTTCAGGATGCATTGATTCTTTAAAAAAAAATGGGCCATCACTTCCCAACTTACTCTAAAACAATATAGATGTTTATTACACCAGACTTAATTCATTTTTATTTTATAATCTTGGTCATAATTGTGCCATACGTTTTATTCCGTATAAAATATAATTTTTTAAAAGCACCTAAGGTTAGTTTGAAAATTTAAAAGTTACTATAAATTTCCAACACTTATTTATGGCGCCATGTTCTTTTTAACAAACTATACAAAGTTTTTATACGTCTATAACTTTCATTTAAAGTATTAAATATTAATATTATACGATATGCAAGAGAAAAAAGTACGATAAAAAAAGAAATCAAGTTTGCAGAAATCCGTTATCGAACAAGGAACAATTTGTTTTAAAAACTTTCGATAATTACGCGTTCCAATATTCAAACGCAGTGCCATTAGATAAAGAAGAAAAAAAGCATTATCGTTTCGAGTGAAAAAAAAGCTGATAGCAGAAAATAATCTGGTTCAACAAAAAAAGACTTTTTGTCCCAATTTTGAACAATTAGTTCAATTAAGTTCCTCTTAAACTTGTTTGCAATCTGTTCAGTTTGGAACGTTCGTAAAACGGTAAAATGTCGACTCACTTTTTAGTTCTTCGAAATTGAAACGTTCTAGTTTCAAAGAGAAACTTACGTTACGTGTAATTTTAATCTTATCTGGCAAAGTATTGAAACTTTCTATTCCACTTTTCCAAACAACCATACGTAATGATAATTGTTAAAGATATCCGTTTAATTCTATCCAAATGTATAATCCTGCAAATTTTTATATATTATTTTAAATACGAAATACGTGTTCTAATTTTTACTGTATTTTTACGTCTGCGTGTGTATAATTTTGTAAAGTTAGACATTATTAAATATTGCCATAGAATTTTTCATTAACCGTCTTTTTATGACGTCCAACACTTTCTGTGAGTCGCTTAATTTTTCCAACTCATTGTATAATTTCAAAAAATTCTATTCGGTTATCCGGAAAGTTTCGATTTTTAACCCTTTGACTGCGGCGCGTTCTCGCAAGAATCCATCAATACGGACGGCGCGTTATTTGCACGTCAGTCGCTGGAACTGGGGTCGTCCACTGTCTATTGACTAAAAGAGTACCCGGAGGATTAGTACCATTCTTAGGGTTTAAAAAGTAAAATAAGTGATTAAAAATACTGAAACAAACACCGATACTTCGTTGCTATGCTATTTAACTTGTTATATTCCATGTTAAATCAATTGATAAAACAGTAAAGATGTTATAGTAAAAAAATGCAGAGGGAGTATATTTACGGCTTTCGTATATATTGATAGACTTGTGAAAGCGTATATATACGCCTTCATCAGTCAAAGAGTTAAGGAAAATTCAAACACAACACATTTAAATTTCCTTATACAATTATTAAATTATATATGTTCCATTTTGTTCTATAATCTTTCTCCATCTCTCGCGTAACTCGAATATCCCATCCTTCCAAAACTTCTTACGTTTTTCGGCGAAAAACTTTTCGATATTTAACACTGGAACTACTGTGCCAGTCAAAATGACCGGTTCGTAATTTGTTATAGAAATTTTATAAATTTACAGTAGAGCATTTTCAGGAATTTTCTATAATTTTTTAAACGAAATATGCACAAAGAATTATTACCCCTGATGTAAGTATTTTTTCAAATACTTATTTAGATTTCTTTGCTACAAATAAGTCTATTTTAATCGTCGGTAGTTCTACT
>SMSQ01019375.1:14325-43336 GCA_019453375.1 Ctenoplectra terminalis | reverse complement strand
ATCATCTCTTAAAGGGACTTGCAGACCTTTTATAACACTTTGTATGGATTAACTTTTTAATGTCGAAGCGAAGTCTCACAGTCTCTACTTATTATATGCATGTCTTTTAACTGTAATTATAGAAAATTCGACAATTTAAGTTAGATATTAAAAATTAGAGTATCACCTATCTCCTGTCACGTTTATTACGAAAATGTATAACTAAATAATTTTTCTTCTCTACTTAAACGCGATAGAGCGTGTACAGATTATTTGAAAACGATTGCAAGGAAATACGATTTACCAAATAAGGAAAGCATTAAGAAGGCTTTGGAAGAAGAGCGGCAAAAAGTTTCATCAAGTTTCATTGAAAAGTTTGTGCATTTTATACCGAGAAGCTTCGAGAGCTGTTTTAGAAGTGATAGAGAAAAAAGTTAAAGCACAGACTATAATTTCAAATAATATCTTGACTAAACCTTTAAATAATAATTTGTCGAATATATCGTTCGTTTTTTTTTTTTCACTGATATATTTTTTTGTAATAAAATATTTAGTACGTTACGTCAGTTCTTGCATACCAACGCTGAACTCTTCGTTTAGATATCGTTTCTAAGAATAAACGGTATCAATTAAAAAAAAAATAGTATCTTAGAATTCATTAATGGGTTTGATTATTTTAAATCTTTGCGAGCTTTAACAATTTCCTTCTTAAATCTTTCGCTATTTTTCGACCAAATGTTTTTGAATTCGCATAGTGGCACACAGCCTAATGTAAAATCAACCAAATTAAATATGTTCGAATATAATTTTTATATTCGAATATTTATTAATATTTAATTATTAATACCAAAGTATTAATACGAATCGTTAGGTAAAATAAGTTTCTGGTGTGCAAAATCATTAAATTCCGAACTTGCTATTCTAAAATAAGAATTGTGCTTACTCGTGTATGGTGCATTATAAAAATGGAATAGTATAACCCAAAGAATAGGAGATATCGAGAATGGAATTGGAATAGCTTACGCAAGTGAAAATCTAGGAATTCTCGCGACATTGTAGCCGAAGCCTGTGTAAGAGTGAAAATCCTTATTGCAATATAGAAAACCTTTAAGTGCTACTCATTTACATACGTAGATACTATATCTAACATTGAAATAATTAATAACTGAAGATAGATGGTTAATTCAATTAATCAATAAAATTAAGTAAATGTTTATTTAGTATTTATCATTACTTATATTAACACATGGCGTATGGCTCACGAGATACATCGTATTCGGTAAACTGAACATTATTATTGAACCACGAAATTACGTACGTATTACATTATGCGGTTATCGTCGAGGATAAAACTTAATAACGGAATTAAAGCTTCCAATATGTCCAAAGGCAAACAAATGTTATTTAACGAAAATAAGGATCAATTGTAATTAGAAAATATTCTTAAGTACATTAATTGGTTTGTGGTAAAAAAATCTAGCCAATTAACACTAGAACTACCGGTGATTAAAGTAGACTTATTTTTATCGAAGAAATAAAAATGATAGGTATTTGAAAAAATATTTATAATAAAGGTAACAATTATTTGCACATATTTTTCACAAAAAATCACGGAAAATCCTCAAAATTACGTTATCGTAAATTTATAAAATTTCTATAAGAAATTATGAACCAGTCATTTTGACTGGTTCGGTAGTTCTGGTGTTAATAATATTACACTATCTCTTAAAAGTTTGTGTCCCCGTAAGAAAGCGTTGATTAAAATAAAAATACGTGTTTCATTATTTAACCCTTCGCCCTATAACCACGAGTCACACTCGTGGCGCTGATTCTGGATAAAATACAATAAAAACGCACAATATTTATAAATATAAACTTCAATTTTAGCTTTAACTGTAATTTAAATTTACAATATTAAAAATTAGCAAATACAAAATACGTGTAATATTTCAATACTTTGCGTTTCACAAAGTGTCAAAGACGTGAATAACTATTGCTAATGTGTATGAAGGTCGAAGAAATCGTAAGCCAAGGGTTAATTAGATATTAAGTACATTTCCCTAAATTTACAATATTGAAAATTAGCGAATACAAAATACGTGTAATATTTCAATACTTTGCGTTTGACAAAGTGTCAAAAACATGAATAACTATTGCTAATGTGTATGAAGGTCGAAGAAATCGTAAGTCAAGGGTTAATTAGATATTAAGTACATCTCCCTAAATTTACAATATTGAAAATTAGCGAATACAAAATACGTGTAATATTTCAATACTTTGCGTTTGACAGAGTGTCAAAGACGTGAATAACTCTTACTAATATGTACGAAGATTGAAGAAATCGTAAGCCAAGGGTTAATTAGATCTTAAGTACATTTCCCTAAATTTACAATATTGAAAATTAGCGAATACAAAATACGTGTAATATTTCAATACTTTGCGTTTCACAAAGTGTCAAAGACGTGAATAACTGTTGCTAATGTGTATGAAGGTCGAAGAAATCGTAAGCCAAGGGGTTAAAATTCTTTCACTGACCAAAGTATCAACGAATAAATTCCAACAACACCATCTTGTTAATATTGGTTTATAATTGTGCAAATGATAATGATCTGTATCAACACGATTCCCTATAACGCGGAACGCAACCCCTGCGTTACACTGTACCAACTGTCCACTGTACCAATAATAAATATCATGCAATGCATAAAATGTAATGAACAACCAACCTACAACTTCCAGGTAACCGGTTTGACTCTTCATTGGATCGGTATTTATCTGACACATGTAAGCACCACGATCGGATTCACGTACGTCGCGTATGTGTAAATGCCACGTTTTCCGCTCTGTATGCGTTATTCCGATTCTGTGATTCTTCGTAATCACATGGTTGGCTATTGTTAAAATAGTTTGTGTGTCCACCCTCAGCCATGCTACCTGAAAAAGAGACAAACAAATAAATAAACAGAATTTGCTTCGATTTTATAATAGGTATATCATTTGCTGTAAATCGTTTATTTAGCACAGAGGTTCGCAAACTTTTTACCCCGTAACTAACGTATCGATCTTTTCTCTTATGGGTAGACCGCTTCCTTTCCTAATATTGATTTTTCAAATTCGTCAAGTTTAAACGTGTTTTCGAAGCTGACACAGAGCTACTCACTTCGATAGGGTTCGCTGTGGAGTGGACAATTTTTAAATAAAAAAATACGTTAAGTTCATAGTTTCACATTTATTGATTAAAATGACAGAATATGTAGATCTGGTAATATTTTTGCATAAGATAAATGTACAAAAAAATGTTATCCTTTACGAAAGTATTAGGTCCTAAAAGTTTCTTTCGTTTTCTTAATAAGTAATGGATACATCATTTTTTATGTTTTACGATATATTATTATTTTATACAGGATTCATTTTGCCCTATTTTTTCCCTCCATCTCTCGTTTAACAAATAAGGCTGAATGTTTATTTAAACATTGCTAGACGAAAGCATATAACAGGTAACGGAAGGAGCTTTAGGGACAACCTAATAATCCGACACCCTTGATAGCTGTTTCGTGTACACTCAAATTGTTTAACACTAGAATTACCGGCGATTAAACTGGACTTATCTATACCAAAGAAATCAGAATGAAAGGTATTTGAAAAAATATCTATAATAAGGGTAACAATTCTTTGAACATATTTTTCACAAAGAACCATGGAAAATCCTCAAAATTACGTTATTGTAAATTTATAAAATTTCTATAAGAAATTATGAACTATGAATTAATTATGAATTATGAATTTTAAATTATAAATTTTTAATTATGAATTTTAAATTATCAATTATTTTGACTGGTTCGGTTGTTCTAGTGTTAATTTCGCGAAGTGCCATCATTTTCATTTTCATATCAGCCACTGACCTCCATTAACGTCTCGTGGACCACCATTTATATCTCATGGACCACCAATTTTTATTTATTTATTTATTTTTTTTTCACTAACATACACTCCTTGCAGATCGAATTCGACCCTCTGGGATCGATATAGACCAGTTTAAAATAAATAGTAAGATGGGATTAATATTGTAGGCAATTGCTGACAATTTTATTTCTCTCAATTGAGATGTTTGTAACACGTTCACTAATTATTCAGATCTCCGTTTTGGGTAGTCCAGGATAGTTCAGGATAGTTGGACCACTTTTTGGAAAGAAGCCATTGCATTGTTGGTTCTTTACATTTTTGTTGTTCCGGGCAAATTAAAACAGCGCATAAGTAATTTGGAATACATATGAAGCATACTTCGGGACACGTTAAAATATTTATTTCGCTTTTTAATCAACAAATACCAACATTGCAAATGAACCTATCCAATTAGAGCGTCCATACATTATGAGGGAGACCGAACATGAAAAATATCGAGAATAAATATATCTTCTATATAGATAGTTTTATAAAACAATTGGTAAACCGAAACATTTTCTTTTTAACTGTTTATTTAAATCGCATCAACCGCTACTAAGTTGGGTTATTAGCGATTCGCAATCAGTTTATAGAAAAAATGTTTTCAGAGAATTAACGTTTATGAAGAAGCTCAGTATTTTTTTTCTTTTTTTTTAATTCAGTTTATAATATATCGATAATGAAGCATTAAAAACATATATATTTACCGTGTTTTACAAGTACTGATAAAAAGGTAAAAATGGTAGAAATCCTGTATAGATATTTTATGCGTTTTCGCTTGTAATAAAATACACGGACATAAATATACCTATCTGATGGTGTTAAAAGCGAAATATTACATACAATATTCGTGCGTAACAGAGATAAACAATTAATAAAATAATGGAACGCGTTTAGTGTAATTTCGTTACATTTATTTCTGCTGTTATAAATTGTTTATATTTTGAGGTATTCGTACAGGATTTGTATTTCATGTACGATTTCAATTTATAGGAAAAGAATTGGTTATCGACTGAAGTATAAATAGATTTTTATTCAAAGTTAATGAAATATCAAAGTATTGAACGGAATAGTATTAATAGAAGTATAATGCAGTTTTATTAAACAGTTATTTTATTATTCTTCGCGCGTGGATTTCACTTTTATGGTACCAACAAACTAAGGTGCTTGCGAATTTTTTCAAGATCTATATTGTTGGAATGCTGAACCTGAGGTGAATGTTTAGTCTGAAGCGATGGATGTGTGAATGAAGAAAGTTTGGACCGAGTGATCGAGATCACCGTGTAACTGAATATTTTTTGAGAATACGTGGAAGGAGTGAGAGAGATTGAGAAATGGAAAGAGAGAGAATGTTTGAATTTATGATTAGAGAAAATGCACATACGAGGCAGTGAAAATCAACAGAGTTTAGAAATATAGGATTATAGAGTTATAGAGATACAAAATTATAGAGTTATAGAGTTATAGAGTTATAGAAACATAGAATTATAGAGTTATAGAGATATAGAATTATAGAGTTATAGAAATATAGAATTATAGAGATACAGAGTTATAGAAATATAGAGTTATAGAGTTATAGAATCATAGAATTATAGAGTTATACAGCTATAGAATTAAAGAGTTATAGAGTTATAGAGTTATAGAGATGTAAAAATATAGAATTATAGAGTTATCCAGCTATAGAATTAAAGAGTTATAAAGTTATAGAGTTATAGAGATATAAAAATATAGAATTATAGAGTTATAGAAATACAGAATTATAGAGATATAGAGTTTTGGAAATACAGAATTATAAAGATATAGAGTTATAGTGTTATAGAAATACAGAATTATAGAGATATAGAGTTATAGAGTTATATAGTTATAGAGTTATAGAGATATAGAATTATGGAGTTATAGAGTTATACAGCTATAGAATTAAAGAGTTATAGAATTATACAGATATAGAATTATAGAGTTATAAAGTTATAGAGATATAGAATTATGGAGTTGTAGAGTTATAGAATTATAGAATTATAAAGTTATAGAGTTACAAAGATATAGAATTAAAGAGTTACAGAGTATAGCTAATGTAATATAGTATATTATTCCGAATTAAAGACTATTTTTAATTTTACATCGAGAGCGTAATTCGAGGTCTTACCTGTTTGCAACCGAACATTCCTACAAAATCGTATTAAAATTTCATCAAAATCAGCGTGTGTCAACTCTGTAATATTCCTTGTAAGTTAAACCTACACGGTTAAATAATTTTTTATAAGAAACAAATTTTTAAAATCGTTCAAGTTCAACTTTCCATGTATATTGCGTTCTGACGGAGAAAATTTGGTCATCTCACGTAACGAATCAATTATAGCAATATTTGATCTTTTCAATTCACTTCTAATCGACGAAACTTTGTATAGACTCAATAATTAACAACCCTTTCGATACCACCCAAGTTACGGTCTTGAAACTATCTAACCCAGCGTATATAAGGGAAGTCGGAAAATCAGTTTCGATCACGAAACGTTGATTATTTCGACGCGCATGTGTGAGAAAACAACACGCATTTTGTCTGAGCAACGTCGTTATTCCGGGCAATGTTCGGAGAAATCACATCGTACACCGAAGCATATAACACATTGTTACCATTGAAACTGTACCGAAGTGCAAGTTATTGTTGGGCACAGCACAGTTGTTAAATGCTTCTTTGTTCCCATTATAATATTCTAAGAACTTTGCGTTTTCATGATATAATGACTTCAACGTCAAACTCAGGTTAAATTTCGTTGTTAGTCCCGAATTGGTGAACGATCTCACGTTAATCAAACCAGTCTACCGATTAAACTATTCGTTAATTGTTAATTATTTAATAAGAATACATACAATAAAATAGCGTTAAAAAAAAATGTTACACAGAAATGTGTATATCCTCTGCGTAAAAAAATTTAACGCTCTTATAACAATAATTTGTTACACAAATTATTACCTTCTGTAATGTGTGTGACAAATGATGAAATAATTAACGTTACTGTATTTGAATCTGCATAATAGTGTCCTTTCGTTGAAGAACAATTTTTTACTTATCGTTAATCTTACAATCTTACATTTACGATAAACGAAATTGAAGATGAAATATCTTTAAATAATATAACAAAGAATATACGTTCTTGGCGCTGAACCCTTCGTTACTTTATTTTTTTTTTTTTTTTTTTTTTAAATAAAATAGTAACGAACTCTATTCCGAGACAATGTACCACGAACTACCCAATCTCGGAACTACGACTATTCGATCGTAAGCCATAAACGGTAGCGATCGAGCCATGGTCCTTCGAGAGCAAGCGTGCTACCCCATTCCATAAAACGTTACGCAGAGTTGGATTATTTATCACTAGAATCCACCGTATCGGTTTCGTCCGAGATATTAGCGTGACTGATTCGTCTTTATTACAATTATCTTTTAAGATAACACATATCCATGGTAATCCGGTTCTCTCGCGAGAAAGCGCGCGCGAAGTAAATTGTCATACACGCGGATCGCGTGGTCTGCGGAACAGTTGTACACGTGAAAAAATTTACAAATTAATTATACGTTAATAACACGTAAGATATATTTTTCACCCCATATTTTTAAAGCTGATATCATGAATCCTTCAAAGCGAACGATGGTCGATATAAAAAAAAATACGTGTCTAATATTTTATCGAGATCTATATCATATAAAAATTT
The DNA here is from genome assembly GCA_019453375.1 of Ctenoplectra terminalis. Lineage (NCBI taxonomy): Eukaryota > Metazoa > Arthropoda > Insecta > Hymenoptera > Apidae > Ctenoplectra > Ctenoplectra terminalis. The sequence goes on along the minus strand of SMSQ01019375.1, from coordinate 35,704 downwards.
TATCAAACTTTTATCAAAATTTTATCATAATTTTATTAAAATTTTATTAAAATCAGTGTGTGTCAATTCCGCAACATTTCTTGTAGTTCCTTATTTCCAATATAAGATTTTTTTTTTATATTTAGATACAAATCATATAATGAAAAAATGAACTACCGAAGCAAAGTAAAACAACAATATTACTGTAATCACGTATCGGCATTGGTGTTAATAGAAGAACCCAAGGAAGCTCCATTTTATAGCATACTATACAGGCTATTACGCCCGTCGATGATCGTCCGACGATTTATTACCATCCGGGTCTTCAATCTATTTTATTAGATACTCAAAATTACGATCGCAAAACTGGTTAAATGCATCGTTTCAAATGATACACCAAACAGTTTAAATTTATAGCGTCCATCAAACTAAATATTTAATTAAACAAGAATTTATACAATATGTTTTATAGCGAGATCTCTATAATTTTAACGTTACTTTTTTTTTTAGAAGAAGAATGGCTGAGGAAATTTGAAATTGGAAAAAAGGAAATAGTAAAGGGTAAAAAAATAAAAGAAAAACAGTATGTAGGGAATACAATACCCGCATCTAGTACAGGAAAGGACTTAGGTAGTTTGGGATAGGATAGGATAAGTTAGATAGGTAAGGACTATTTAGAAAGGTTAAAGTTAGGTAGTTTGGAATTAAATTGAAAGACTGATGGATATAAACGAGACGCAAAATAACAAAATGGGTGAAAATAGGGACAAACAAGTACACCGAGTTCTTTTTAACCCATTCGATGCCAAGGACGAGTATACTCGTCTTTGGCAGGGTGTCATGCATTGCCAAGATGCTTTAAATATGTTATAACATGCAGGCTTTTGAATTAGCAAATTTTTTCTGGCCACGAACATAGATATAGAAATGTAAAAAACTTGAAAAGATACTACAAATAAAATTTTTTACAAAAATTATACTTTATTTCTTGAAGATCCGAAGAGAATGATCTTTTACAAATTTAAATGGCAATGGGAATGACTTCATATAATTTAGGCTTGGCAGCGAATGGGTTAAGGTCGCTTTAATGTTACTTTTTTCTTAGTATTGTACAAGTATTATACAGTAATGGCCACTAAAATTGCACCACTTTTCACCACCGTGCGAACTGTTGATAAAGAGCCAGGGCCATAAACTGTGAATGCTTTTCCCAAGTATTAGGTTGGCCAATAAGTTCGTGCGATTTTTAGCGATAATTGTCTTCCAGCGCTTTTAAATGCAATTTAAACTCGGTTCCAGTCTTAAAAACAAAAGGCGACTTAGCAGCTCAGATGGACAATACATTATCGAATAAAAATATTTCTTTGTATAATAAAAAAATCGTTTTTCTTTTACACGTTAAAATCCGCACGAACTTTTTGACCAACCTAATAAAAATCCAACTGAAGCAATATAATGCAGCCCTGTTGCATCAGATTATTAAAAACTGTTAAAAGATCATTTTAATACAATTTAGTACAACTAGAAAGTTTGCAATATATTTAAATATTCGACAAAATGTATTCTTCAGAGGTGGTGCAATTTTATTGGCCACTACTGTATGCACAGAATTTATAAATGAAAATAAAACTAAAATAAATATAAATAAAAATAAAAATAAATATAAATAAAAATAATTAAGCAAGAAATATTCTAATGATTAAGAGAAATAGTATTTAACACTAGAAATACCGACGATTAACCCTTTGCACTCGAGGGCTCCGGAGCGAAGTCATTTAAAATTTGTCTTCAAACTGGAGGGCTCCGCTATGGAGACTATACAAATAATATTTAGTTCATACCATAAGGACAAAGACAAATCACTTTTGCTGATAAATAACACAACATTTGAATCTATAATCAATAAAAAAAAAATAATAACATACAATGATGTCTCCTTTGAATGCGCACATCATTCACGTATATATAAATATGATTTTTTCACTGAAACTGCTTCGAGTTGCTGGTAAAATGAATGAAAAAAAACTTCCAGTGCAAAGGGTTAAAGTAGACTTATTTGTATCAAAAAAATAAAAATGATAGGTATTCGAAAAAGTACTTATAACAAGGGTAACAATTCTTTGTACATATCTCTTACAAAAAGTCATAGAAAATCCCCCAAAATATATCATTGTAAATTTATAAAATTTTTATAAGCAATTTCTAGGTAGTTCTAGTGTTAATGACAAGCATAAGAAGCGTATTTAACCATGGAACGTAACAAAGTCCGACAAGAACAACAATTTTACAAATAAGCATAAAAGTATAACGTTGAATGATTTAACGTTTGTGATTTCTAAAATGGTTAGTCACTTATGACGATTTATTACGGCATTTTGAAGTATCCTTTAATACACGTGTTTGAACAATAGGCACCATAATGTATAGCGTCAATAGGATACAGTACAGTCCCGATCCTGATTTATTGGTCACCATTATCGTTCAGTCAGGGTAATTAGAACGTGGCTGCAAGAATTTAGCCAACAAAACTTTCTCTCTGTGGACCGAGAGAAAATTCTTACGCTTTTTCCAGAAAAATCCTTCTTTAATCATTCCTCGATGTACTCCCTTTTTTCCCTCCATTTCTCTCTTTCCCCGATTATGTGCCCCATTATTTGTTTCTTCGTTTCTCGTTTCTCACGTTTCCTATCCAATTACTCCGTCACGATTTATTTACTATGAAATTTCTTCTGCAGCGAGAATAAACTCAACGCTCGAATATCTCGCTGTTAATAAAAATTGAAATTATACGAAACGGTACCGTTTAACACTCATCTTTTGTCTCAAGACAAAGAATCGACAGGAAAAATTCGTCTAACCGGGAATTTGATTAGAGTTACGTTTAGAGACTTTCCTCGAGTAGTTCTCAGGCACTTTAATCCACACGAAAATGCACACGTAGCGCGTGGTCAGCCCTCTTTTACATTTTACGTACAATTTTTGTTTAAGCAATTTTTTTCCAAAGTCAATAGTTTGGGAAATATCGTAGAAAACATGTACAGTTTTCGTCCCTAACTTTGAGAACCGTTTTCACCTTCTGAATATGGATGATTGTGGATAAAAAAAATACCACTTGTAAAATAGAGATAAAATAATATCACTTGTAAGTCAAAGAGGACTGAAATTAAGTCTCATGGCTTTACTCGACAATATTTATTTCTTTTATCGATAAGGTTCCGAGCTTCATCGATTTAAGTTACATATAAAAATTCAGTACGATGTTATCTATTTGCTATCGTACTTATTAAGAAAACTTGTAATTAATATAAAGTAACGAACAAAATTCTTCAAAGTCTTGTTTGTTTGTGCACGAGTAATCTAAAAATAGGGAAGTTCCGTGGACTCAATTTTAGACTTTATGTCGCAAACATGGTCCCTCGGTATTAGACTATTAATAATAAAAAAAAAAAATTTGTCAACATCCCTTGATTATTCTTATTTGGGATCGTCCTGTCAATAAAAGAACCTTTTTTCGGTTTTTATCTACAATCACTGAATTATAAACTCCCGTCAATAATTCACTAGACACTTAAATATTGTTGGAATGGGAAAATATTGAGCCAAGTACAACGCAAAAATTAATCCAAACGATACCAAAGAGGATGCAAGAAATTATAAAATTAAACGGCGGACCCAACTGACCACTAGTTAACAAATTACGAATAATAATATTACACGTACGAACACTTTTTCTACCTCATTTTTATTATATTCGTCGTTTTCGTTCGTTTATTCGTTAACAAGTGTATGTAACCTCTTTTTCTTTGCACTGTTAATAAATGTTACGCGTGTCGATATGTGTGCAAGTTTTTAACAAAATTCTTATCAAAGCATACGCTGAGTAAAATCTTGAACAGACGATATAAATTAAAGTTCTTTACAAAATAAACAACTAGAGTGTCGCAGCTTCGTGTTACAACCGTAACCTAAACTTTTCTCCGTTCTAAATTTAAGTTTCCGATGAATTATGAACGAGAGTGTACATCTTGCCGCGTATTGCGAGAACCACTGAAAGCGACATGGTATTCGAATAGTAACAATGGTAATGCGTTCGTTGTATTTAATCAAGCGTCAAACAATCGTGCACATTGAGTTAACTGAGCGTCACACCCAGCGAATCATCCACGTTCTGTGTGACCACGAGCCCGGATAAAATGGTTGCCGTTTGAGAGGCATCATTTCTCCCTAGCAACTGGTCCCTTGTCTCCCTCAATGTCCATCACAATACCTTGGCACAGACGATCCTGAAATGGTTCCTGTATTGCAGCTGTAGCACTTCCAACCATTGTGCCGCACAGTCTTATGGCGTAATAGAATTCGTCTTTGTCCGTAAACGCCTTACTTTCTTTTATGAATCACCAATCTTGCGAACGAAGCTGTGACTTTTTAAACCAGCAGAAGTGATTTTATAGATCCCAAAGTTATAACACCGACAATTTTTAACGGTTTCTCGATTTCTATATTTTTTACAAGTTAATATTAACACTTTAACAACCGAAAGCCTATTAATCGGTTCTTTACAGCCAACGTTTATCTATCGCTTGCCGCTTAATACTAACATTATGAAAATTAAAAATTTTATTAAATTTAATTACCCTACAATAAGAGAAACGATATACCAAGCATTCTCACGAATTTCGATTTAAAAACAGAGTTACAAGAATAAGCGCTTATATTTCCGCACGATAGCCAAAACCGATTCGGTGTTAGCGATGTATCCGAACTCGAATGAATCGGTTGATAAAGTGTTAAAACAGTTATTCATATTTTACAATGTTAACATTTTAAATATAGACCGAGAGGAATCCAATAATTTTCTTCTAACAGTGAAAAAAATAATAGTCAGCATTTAGAAAGTTATATGAATGTTAACTTTTTGTTATAAATTCGTAATGAATTTAATTCGAACATTAATAATAACTGTAGTGTCGTAGTTTTAACCCTTTAACTCCGAGTGTGGTTTATAATGAACACGTTAATTTTTGCTAATATTAAATAGCAAGTGTGGTTTATAAACAACACGTTAATTTTTTTTAATATTAAATAGCGACTTACATACCACTGAAATAGAAATAAAATAAATATAATGAAATCACCGACACCGAATCCTGGATGGGGCACGTGGCGCGATCCCCGTCTTTTGTCTTTATGGGGTAACGTACCGGCTACGCGTACGTTTTTGTGTTCTGTTCCGTGCAAACCGTATTTCCGAGCGCATCGTTCCATTATCTAATAGCAGTATAACTAACATATAACAAAAAAAAATCTTTTAAAATAGAATATCACTTTAATAATATAAAATTAACGAGGTTTGTAAAACCACACTCGCAGTTAAAGGGTTAAGAAACCTTAGTTTATAGAACTATAATAAAACTGAAAACAGACCCAACGGACGGACGATGGATCGATGCATTGCCGATGTTTATAGGAATGCGAGGGAGGGAGAAAAAGGGACTAGCGAGGGTTTTCTTGTGTGGAAAAGGCCGTGTGGAAAAGAGCGTCGAGGGTGTCGAAAAGTAGAGAGAATTCAGAGAGTTGGAATGTGATTGATTACATGTTCATCCAGGTCGTTGCAACTCACACAAACCTCAATCGTATTAATTAAATTTTTTATATTTAACATCAAATAAAACTCTGCATAACAATTTTTTCTTTTTTTCTTTTTTTTAACTTAAACATCTTTCTTTTGACTGAATTTTTAATATTTGATCCGAAGAAGCGTTTATTTAATAATGAGACGTTCTCGTTAACGAGCGTTCCCCCGTTTTCTGTACCCTCGCGAAATTCTGTACATTGCAGAACTTTATGTGATGTCAAGAAAGAAATATTGCGATAGCACGATCGAAAAACAAAATAACGTTTCATTGCAACGTTTCGAAAGTAGGTTACATCCGTTACAGTGCAAGGTGGCTAACGCGGGATCGTTCGGACGGATGGTCTCCGGACTTTTATTATAGCACGCTCATATCTTACGTGGATTATGATAGCTACGTGGAATTCAGTCGACACTGGAATTATACAGAAATGTGCTACGAACGTTGACTTGCTGTAATAATGATTTTTTCCTTAAAAAGAAACGAAAAGAAAAAATTCTAAAAATTCTAAAAATTCTAAAAATTCTGAAAATTCTAACGAATTAACGCCTTTGCGCTCTTGCAAAGAACGTAAGTGTAACACGTCGATCTTAATGAAATTTTTATGCGAGATAGTGTTGTAAAAATATTTGACACATATTTTTATTTTATCTGCAATCGTCAATATTTAGAGAGTGAAAACAGTCATCGAAAAATATTTTTCTCTCAATTTTTTGGAAACTATTCATACTTACATAAATAAGGGGTCAGTGTTTTTCGTTAATAACTCGTTAACAAAGCTGAATTTGACATTTTCGCAAAGGAAAAAGTTGTTTAAAATCGTTTCAGGAATCACCCCTTAAAACAGGAATGAGCAACCTTTTTTTACAACAGGGCAGCTACAAATTTAAAAATATTGTGCGGGCTGCATGTAAGAAATTTATGAAAATAGAAACACTTAATGATGAACTCAAATTATCTCTTTATTAACAAAATAAACCTAGTATAAAAAATTACAGAAATAAAGCACTCGCTGATAGAAATACTATTTAAAAATTGGCGAAAGATATACGTGGAATTTTTAAAAGTTAAAATGTAAAATCTTTGAAGGGCCGCACGAGAAAGTGTGGCGAGTCGCGGGTTGCTCATCCCTGCCTTAAAGGGACTTACGGACCTTTTGGGACACCCTGAATTCTTTTTCTTTTCTGAAGAGGGAAGGGTTATTTGAGTCGCATCGACATCTTCGGTTATCAGCGACTACTGTACGAAATAAATAAAGTTATTTTATATTTTTTACAAAAGATCGAGGAAAATTTTCAGAAAACTAACTAAAATGATTTGGATTATAGAACTGCAATTTGACTTATGTTTATATTTGTTAAACGAAATATAATTACGAAACATTCGCTGTAAAATTTTAATTTGAATATAATTGCTTTGATGTTTAATTAAGCTGGTAATGGAGTTTCAAACAAGTTTTATTTCAAACAAGTAAAATATGTACGAGTGTTGTCATATTTCGTAACTTTGCTTAAACTTTGAACCGAAAATAATTAAAATTACGCAAATACCAGTTAATACACGATATATTCTGCATAACCGTGTATCATTTTTTACTTATTTATTAATACACATCGCCATTTAATTTAGCTACACAAGTTTTAATTTTAACAAAGTACACAAAACTGACAAGAAAACAGTGCTAATTAATTATAGTTCGAAATTAAAAATAACAAACATTCGAAAGTACAACTTGTCCACCAGCTTGTAACAGAAAAGTAAAGTTTCTATTAAATTAAAAGGTAATTACACAACTTTTATCCTCTTAAGTCTTACTTTCACTCCTCCCTCTTTCAGTCGCTGTATTTTATACAAGCGCGAGATTAAATTAATCAACCCGATAAAATAATTTATAATTGCACGCACGACACTCAGAAACATACGGACAGAAACCCGGACAGTCGTAAGAAACACCACCGAGCTTACCGTTCCACCGTAACGCCCTCAAAATACAGATAGAGGTTTAGCGAGCGGAACCCACTACGTCACGTTTTGTAAATTCTGGTTTCGACTAATTAAAGCGTTGGTTCTCTTTAAAGTAATTTCAACTGCGCGCCAGCATTTTTTGCTTAAACATTTTGCTCGTTGGCCAGCACGTATGATTCCTTTTAGCGACGTGTAAAAAAAAAAAAAGGAGAGAAGAACAAAAAAAAGAGCGTGGAACGCGTGGAAAATTCAATTTCCATCGAACTTTCAATAGAGACTTCGTCAGAATTTAGTTACCATGCGATTCGTTCACTTACAATTACACGTTCATTCATTCCACGTGCTTCATACCGTAAGACTTTCCAGAGATTACACGATTCCTATTATGTGATTCCTGCTTCGTCTGCTTATTCTCTTTTATAGCCGGAGACAAAGGACCTTAATACCTTAAGCTTCGTTTCCCATTTTCATGCTCATGAGTGATTACCTGCAACTTTTTCAGGGAACTCCACAAAGAAGATTGTGACTCGGATCCGCTGGTAGTAATGACAATATATTGCTAACATGCAGTACTTATTATACTCTTGTACGCTTATCTGCTTTTGATTTTCTCGGACGACAAATGAAATGTCAGTGTTTGGTAAAAGATACACGTGTGCGATTCGCGAAGGCATAATCTACAAGTGGATCACGATGCATTCGGATTTTAACGCGTATATAACTTAATTAAAATTGTGTAAACACAGGGCGTTCCATCACCGTGCAATTCTTTTCATTCTCTTTCTCTTCACAATAATTAAAAGTAAATAAAAGCAAGCTCTGCGCTTCAGGATTCACAAAGTATAGGATGTATTTGAATATTCTATTTGATTTCCTACTCGTCCAAATTAATAATAATATCAGATTTTACCGTGAAATGTACATTTCGTTTCATCGAACTCGAGAGAACTTTTACAATTTTGTTCGTACTTCTTCGAAACTGTTGATCTTCCAAGAATAATTTTCGTATAAACTGTTCCTTTGAACGGATTTCTTGAAATACGCGTCCTTGCGATGCACGATCTGTGAGTGCAATTTTTTTTCATTTTAATACAAAGTGAGCATAACCATTTATTACGAATCACAAGTTTCATAAAATCAAAAGTTATTTGCATTTCGAACGATGGATTATAATATTTTTATATTTTATCTCTTTTTTTTTTACCTTTTACTCTTTTATATTTTATATTTTATATTTTTATTTATTTATTTATTTATTTTTTGTATTTATATTTTTGTTTGCCTTCTAAGAAAAAAACGAAACGAAAATTTGTCTGTGGTTAAAGGATTAAAACCTTCTTTTAATTAATTCAAAAACATCACCAGTATGCACGAAACTACAAGTGTTCAAACAAACGTGGGTAATAAAATTATCATTAATAAGTTCTAACATTTATTCACCAATTTCTTCTACTACCTTCTTATTTTGTTCCCCCAAGATATTTCACTTTGTGTTAAAAAATGAATCACAGAAATTCGCTGATATATTGTCTCCAGTCCGCTTTAGTAGAAAACATTTTTCTAAGCGACGAGAGTCTTCTAACGGACATTTTTACGTCTCTCATTCACGAAACTCGCTTTTACGTTTTACATCAGAAGAATGAGCAATTTTTTGCCGCATAACCGTCTCGCGTCTTTTATTATACCGCCTTTCCTCCTTTTTATATACATATATTCTAAATCATTTTTAAACGAATTACCAGTCAGATAAACCCATAAATCGAATGTACAGGGTGTCGTGCAACTGGTGGTTCAACCGGATATGGTTTGATTCTACGTGAAAAAAATGAATCGAAAATATAGAATAAAATATTTTCATTTCATACTTTTTCACGTAGAATCAACTTTCATATTCAATTGCATCGTCGTTCACAGGACACCGTGTACACCAACAATGAGTCTGTTCTATTTTTAACGTTTATTCTCTAATTTAGAATGGCGAATTGGCCATGCCTAAGACGGAAGAGAAAGAACGAAAGAAAGGCGCGTAAACCTGTTGATACCTTACATTTTTCTTTCCGATTTTTCATTTTTAAGACCAACGCTTCTTCATGGAACCGAGACACAATACATAGATGCGTTACTGTAAGTAAGAATGAATTGCCACGACGTAAAAGCGCATCGCTGTACCGTGGCAAGCAATGAGAAGAAAAAATTACCGGAGGACAAAAGTAGAGGGTTTCGCTTCGTAATACGAAGCGAGAAAGAATTGTGTTTCGTCATGTCGACGATTAATAAACGGGGCGAAGTTCCTTTCACCGAGGATCGTTTCCCATTAATATTTTCCAATTCTCTTGAAAAGAAACAGTCGAAATCGATATACAGGGTGAACCGGTGTATCGCGATCGTTAGGCTTCGCCTATTTATGCGATCTTTGCAATGAACGACCTATCACGCTTACTATTAATATTTCTGGAAATAATCGATACGTTATTAATGAAAAATAAATGCTTGCTGTTGAATCGCATCGTTGAATTCGACTTGGAAAGCGTAATAAATTGGCAACGATAAAAATGTGTTCCATTTATAAAAATTATATTGACAGTGATATCTCTTTAACACTCTATAGTTCGAATTTTGTTTGCTTATTGGAGAAAAAATTACGATTGATTACAGTTTTTCACTTTGATTTGAAAATGTTTTAACTAATAATTACTGTAGATGGATCGTGGTGTCGTTACAGTAATACAGTAATCAAATTGAATAGTGCAGTGATAACCAAACAAAATTAATTTTTTAAAATATAGATACATCAGTTTGTAACTTTTAACCCTTTGTACTCGAAGGCTTTAAAATTTGTCTTCAAACTCGAGGGCTCCGCTATGGACACTAATGCAAATAATATTTAGTTCATACCATAAGGACAAAGACAAATCACTTTTGCTGAGAAATAACACAACATTTGAATCTATAATCGATTAAAAAAATAATAATCACATACAATGATGTCTTTCCTTTGAACGCGCGCATCATTTACGTATATATAGATATGATTTTTTCACTGAAACTGCTTCGAGTTGATGGTAATATGAATGAAAAAAAACTTTGAGTGCAAAGGGTTAAGTCACACAGTCCTATAAAGGGTTAAATAAGAATGAAAAAAGAAATCGAAACATCTTATTCAGTTCTTCCCGTAAAATCAAATAACTTTTATATGAAACATTTTTTTTTTTCTGTGTATTTTAAATAGTTGAAGAAATAATACAATAATAAAAATGTTACAGCAAATATTTTTAATTCTATTGAAAAATTTTGCCAACCTTTTCTATACGCGTGGAAAATTTATAATCAGGTTTTTCTAATTCGACTGAAACTCTGTCTTCCACTGTAATAATTGTATGTATCCACCTCTTGAACCTTGCCCACACTTGACCGTATAATGAAGTGGTTCGCTGTAAAGATCGCTTCGTTCCTTCGGGACGTTTAAGGAACTCCGCGGAGTATTGCATATTAAGGAGGAAATTAAGGACGAAGTGGTATCGGTAGATTTGCAGACGAATCAGATAGTGACACAAATGCTAACGACGAACTCATGGAACTTACGAATGATGAAAATACCTGAAGTTACGTAAATCATGAATAAATCCATACAACTCTTATAGACAGCTTGAAATTAAGTTTACCTTGGAGTACAAATTTTTCTAAGAGCATATACATCGGAAGTAAGTACAAGATTCGTGCGTATGAAATGTTTCTTTCAAATGAAGCTTCAACTATTCCCAGTTTCTTTACGACATCACGAATTTAATTAAAATAATTTGTGCACGATGATTTTATGTCCACCTTCAAAGAAGAAATTAAATTTTCTCACCCACGAGGATTTCAAAATATGTTAAAAAAAAAAAACTATAAAAATTTAATTACCTTAGCACTAAGTACACCAGTTAACGCAACATTATTATCAAGCACAAAATCGAAGTACACATCGGAGAAATAAAAAATTAAACGTCGAGAATCATGACGAAGATCGAGTATCGCGGCTGAAAAAGGCATCTCTTCATTCGACGGGTCCCTTTTTATATCCTCGGTCCCAACTACTCCGCTTTAACTTCTGCGTCAAATTATTTCTTCTTTTTTCGCAATTTGATGCATGTCGTATTACAGTGGGTCACAGAGCCGTTGGGGTCATTTTATGATCCTAGAGCAATCAACCCCACCTCCTCCTGGTGTGACCTGGGCGCCTTTGGTGGCTAACGGGGCTCTGATGCTCGTGGAGGATGTCAGCGGAGTGCTTTCCGATGCGTCGGGACGTGCACGTCGTCGGCCGATAGCGCCGCGCCTCCTCCTGGACTCTTGCGTGCGTGCACACGGTGCACCGCGGTCCAGGGCGCGGAGGTCTGCGTGAGCGTGAAAAGAGCCGCGGCTCCTTAAGGGGCTCTTACGCGAGCTCGATCGCCTTGGCGACGCGCAGTTTTCCCCGCCGCGGAGGCACCGCGGTCCTTCATACGGCCGTTCCTCAGGGGTCGCGCATCGTAGATGGGTCGCTACGATTGACGCGATATGGGACTAACGATCCCAAGGTGCCCGAGTTTCGAACGAGCCAAGAGGTAAAGGTCGGCTGGGTCCGTGTTGCGTTTCGCGCGCCGTTCCCGGCCTTTGGACCGATCCTCTTGGTCTCGGACGCGTGGTGCTTGCGTGCACCAACGAGTCCGTCTCCCCGAGGTGCTCCGTGGATGCGGCGGGGACCGTAACTGATTTTTTCTACAGCCCCTCTTGGGATAGTGGAGTTAGCTAGTTGGTAGATAATTTGGCTGACCCTTTGGAGTAGGTGGAATAGGTTAATGCATAGGTAAAAAAATAGAATCTGGATAGAAATTTGTTTTGGCATTAAAGGGGTTCTAAAGGTATATTTTTTTACTTTGCGTATTTTGTATGTTGCTGTGGATGCAAGAGTTTTAGAGTTGGTTGTCGGGACTGGTAGGTTTCAGTAATTGTTAACAGAACAATCGACAATTGGGGAAGCCATGAGGTTTGCGCACCCAGTGTGTTTCACCATTGTGGTATACGGTATCGTGAGCTGAGGACGTATGGTTATTGTAATCGTCTATATTTGATTACAGAATGAACTAGGTTTTGTTATGAAGCTTTGAGTCATTTAAAAAGGAGAATACTGTTGGTATTTGTTGTTGTCAGTAACTGTTATCATAAAAAGTTAATTCCAGTTGATTTCTCAACAGTATTATATGTATTGGAGTAAAAAAGAAAACAATTAGTTTCATTTAGGGTCCAGGTGAATCGGATAAAAATCAGAATTCAGTCAAAAGAGAGATTTTTAAGTTTACAAAAATTTGTTGGTACTAATATTCGAATTAAATGGGTATCAATCACGAATGTATAATAAAAAGTTAACTTTCTAAATTTTTACTATTATTTTTGCGCTATGAAACAGAAAATAATCCGATTTGTCTCGTATCAAATCATAACGATTAAATATTGCTGTTTTTTAACACCAGAACTACCGTCAGTTAAAGCATACCTATATCTATCAAAGAATTTAAAATAACAGGTGTTTGAAAAAAACATAGAATCCAAGGGAAATAAATATTTATTCATATTAGCTACAGAAAAACGCAAAAAATTGTTGAAAATGCACCATTGTAAGTCTATACAAATTATATAGGAAACTGCAAACCAGTCATTTTGACCACTTTGGTAGTTCTAGTGTCAACCCTTTGACTACGACAGACTTTGGCATGCACTGGCCGTACGGTACGGTACGAATTCACTCGCGACGTCCACTGGATACGGCGAAATTTTTCGTTAGACATGCATTTCTGAGCAAGTATATTAAAGTATTCAAAATACTGAAATTTATTACATTAAATGAATATTACTTGAAGTGAACATTAATTTCAAGCTTTTTTTAAATAACAATATTTGATAATATTAACACTTTAACGACCGCTCACACAACATGTGCGTGATGCTACTGCCGAAGGTTGTTGTCCAGTACCACACTCTTTGTGTGATAATTTATGAATGTAAACAAGCGTGGATATTGCTATTGGCTTCGTATTTCATCGCCACGTCTTTGATTTTAAGTAATTATTGCCTATTTTTTATTTTTTATTTTAAACTACAATAGTGTACCACGTAAATTATGGAGCAAACGTCGGCGCTCGTCGTGAATTTAATAAAGTTCTTTAAAATTAATTCTTCAAAAATACTTCCGGCGCCTGGCGATGTTTGACTGCGTAGACGTGCGGCCGTTAAAGTGTTAATATTCTATTAATATTTTAAGCCAATATGTTTCGGACGCCAATAGGCGTCAACAGTAGTCAAAGGGTTAAGTATAGAAAGAAACGAAGACCAAATCGACGCGTTGATGATCATCGATCGATCTTTATGGTATTTTAATCAAGCGAAGCATCTTTCTTGGTAACCTATTAAAAAAATCAGACGCAGATGGATTAAATATTCAGAATGTGTTGGTGCACAAGGAATTTAATTATTTGATAGTAGGTTGATCTATCCGTCTACCCCACGAAGATATATACGTCTCCTTTCCAACGTGGTCGGGAGTCAGACCGGAAGTTATCCCTGCTACCCTCTGCTGTGGAAATAGGAACAGTTTTTACCGTGTTCCCAACGATTCGTTTGGCGACTTATCATCCTAGCAGAGCTATTACATGCTGACCAAATAAGAAAGTGTAGCAGAATCGGCTATGAGTTATACATCGAACATTCGTTACTTCCTGGCGTTGGAAAAAGTTCACAAGATAACGAGTGTAATGACATCTAAAATGCCGGAAATCCGGCTACATTTCATATGCAATCTTGATCGTTTAAATATTAGTAGACACAAAACGTTCGATTCGAAAATATATTCGCTGTTCTGTCTTAGATTTTTAGGTACTATAAAAAAAATTATTCCGTTCGAAATGATATTGTTTGAAGCAGTAAATGGTAAATTATTATGGTTACTCTAGAAATATAAAAAAATTATCACGTTTTGAAATTAGTTTCGGGTTATATTTAACCGTTCGAATTAATATCGTTCGGAGAGAAATAATTTATGGCATGGGAGATAATTTGTCCTTATTGTAACGGAGGAATTAAGAATACCGGTGTTCCAATTCGATAATATTAAAAGTAATAAATTATAGTGAATTTATGAGAAATTATATTTCTATGCACTTATTAATTCGCGTGCTGTCTTTGAAAATAATCTTTAATTTATATTTAAAAAGATAGGTGAAATTGGCTTGGTTTCAAAAATTTGTTTCGTTCCAAAGTGGTTAATCAAAAATACGTAATGTTTGGTTTTTTAAATTTTAGTCACAATGCAGGATAAAATCGATACAACGTATAAATATCGTGTAATTTAAATTATGTAGTAACGTTTAAACAGTCTATTCATATTTATCAAGAATTATATATATATTTTTTTTTTTTTTTTTATGCGTCTGCGATATTTAACAGTGAAATATAACTTTCTATTATTTTACATAACTTCAATTAAAAATAGATAATTTCCGAGTTTTTAACTACGTTAATAAATTTTGTAAAAATAATACTTTTTATTATATTGTACAACTTGCGATCAAATGTACAACTTTATGCATGTGGATTATAGTATCATTTATTTCTACGAGTTCAGTTTAAAGTTATTTCCGTTTTATCATAAAAGGAGCACAATTTAAGGTACGATGTTAATTTACACGTTTGGTGCAAGGTAATTGGATTAACGTAATACATCGTGTTATTTATTTGTACGTTTAAAATCTTTAATCGTTTGATGAATTGCCAACGTTGAATTAAAATCTCCTAACTATAAGTAAATAAACGCGGAGAGTTGTAAATTGTGAAAAATCATATACTGGTGAAAGTTTCGACGTAAGAAATAAAGCAAACTGCGAATTTCTGTACTTTTAATTGCCCATGCTGTATTTTATACCGCTGTAGTATTTATTATAATGAACCAAGTTTTTTCTGCCAATTAGAGTAAATTCTGGCTAATTTCACCAAAGTTGATTATTCTTCATCGTTTATTTGGCGTTGGATAAAAAAATTTCACCCTCGATTGTTTTCGCAGAATTTCAGCGGAGAGCATCGCGTAACCGAAAATTTCCAATTTTTATGAAAAATACATAGTAAAAAATTGAAAACTATTCAATACGTATTTTTTTTTACCCTTTGATAGTCACGTACAGGGGTTGAAAATTGCTCTCGCGCATAGAGACGAAAAAGCAATTTCGTTAATTTTCTTAAAAATAATACGAAAAAAAAAATATATTGGTTTTTCGTAAGCAAATTTAGAGCTTAAATAAAAATTTCACTGTCATAGATGACGTATAGCTAACACCAATGAAATTTTTATTAAAAGCGGAAATCTCGTGAGCGGTGATTTAAGTGTTGATAATAAAAATATTTTTTTTAAACCTAAAAATCATTCTTTCTATCGAATTCTTACTTTCATCCGATTCGCATCGGTCTACCCTATATTCGTGTATATTAAGATTGTAAATTATCATAAACTTTAAAAATGTTTTTTGAACCTAAAAATCTTCCTTTCGACCAAATTCTTATTTTCATCCGATTCGCATCGGTCTACCCTATATATTGGTGTATATTAAGATTGTCGATTATCATGAACTTGGTTCACATGATTTTATATTCCGATAGTTACTACAATTGTAATGGCGTATTAAGTGTAGAAGATTACTTCTGATCTTGGTGAGAATTAGTTTCATAGCTCGAATCTCAAATAGCAGTTACGGAATCGTGAAGTCTCGTTAAACTCTTGGCTATGTAGAAATTATTGTCAATTATAACATTGTATTAGTCGAGTTATCTTTACATTCGAATAAGCGTGCGAAATTAGATTTTCTATCTTTCGAATGGCACCAATAGTGAACATTCGTTTGAATTTCGTGAATCGATTACGAGTAACACTGAAGGTAGGAAAATTGGAATTTCCACGAGCTTAACCCTCGTGCAGTGTTCAAATAGCTGTTAGATTGGAATTGCTGAGAACGGTACCAAAATAATTGATCTTTTTTTGTCAGGACTTAAATAATTACCACATGTATTTTTGCACACGAAGTACATTCTTTATACAATATAAATAAAAGACAGTAATTTTCACACGCATTGTATACGTTAATGAGAAATAATTAATTTTCAAATTTTCATTCCGAGAGACATTGTCTAATTAAAATTGCTGCTTAGCATCGATGGTGGCACGATTAAACATTTTTTCAGGTGTGCTTTTATTAAATACAAGGTCTACATTATGTTTCCATTTTTATAAAATTTATCAGAAATCCTCGGTAATTAATTAATAATTATATGTAATAATTAATAAAGCTTGTATGTAATATCTAAAAAATGTAAATTTTAAATAAACCTCTTTTCTAAAATTTATATTTTTTAAGTTGTGCCATTATTAATTACAAGCAGCCATTCAAAACTTCTTGCTACGTTTAAAGTTTGATATAATGATCGTAGATGATAATAAAATCGTACAAAATATTTTAATTAAAAGTACATTTAATGGTTACGTATTTTTGAAGCACGCAACGCATTAACGTAATTAATTTTGCATAGGAATTATGTATTTCAGTCCGAATAGAATTATTTCAAAAAGATTCATATATTCGCCAAAAGGCATTTCTTTAAATTTTAAACATAAAACGGTTTTATAAAGCATATCCGTTTCTGCATCAACCGATAATCCTCTTCATAAGCCATTTCAAAATGAAAACGAAACTGAAGCATTTACATAAAAAAAAAAAAGATTTATAACTGAATGAGCTAATCTCTTTTCCTTCTTTTTACAACTTGTTACATAAAAAAAAGTCATTAAAATTGAGATTTTTGCAATCGTAACTGTGAAAAGTGACACGAAACAAAATTATGGGACGATAAAAGTGGTGATTCTGTATAATTTCGATGCATAAATTCATCATCTGGAAGCTGTTTCGAAATTATTGTGTTCGAATAACGCGTTAACAGATTATTTTCTCCATCGTATTTCGGAACGTTCAAAACGTGTACATCTGAAGCATAGAATCCACATTTTGTCGGTTCCATAAAATAAAAGTATAAAATATCAATCGTTCAGTAGTGCGCCATGCGATTGAATAATTTTAGCGAACAAGGTTACTCCGGCCGAATCGTCGAGTATCAAGTATACCAGTCAACGAGAAACCAACGTTTATGTTTCATCAAAGTCAAAAGAAAATTATACGTGTGGTCCAACATGGTGCACCAGTGAACGAGGAACGAGCGCAAGCAGATCGCGTGTCCTATGGTCGCTCGTTAACTTCCGTCTCGTCCATATAAGGGTTGCTGTCTTTCGATCAGTGAAATGGTGTGCGGAGTATAAATTTTCCAACAGAGTGCATTGTCCTGTAGCGTGCTAGCAAGAATATACTTTGCTTCTGTAAATGTGCTGCGTTCCCAGCAATTTATTAACATTAGAATACCAGAGACACGTTTGAAGAACATTTTCGTCGAAACCAAGCGTAATCAAATGTAGACGCGTAGATAGTTTCTCTTGCTCACACGTCATCGGACAACGCTTGCTAATTTGAAATCAAATTTTTACTTAACGCGTTAAGCGTCGCACCGATCCCTGCGGATCGACGCTGAAATTTCCGTTTAGGCGTCGCTAGGTTCCAAAGACTGGCGATATCAATTTCAAAAAATAATACCTTGTAATTCATTAATGGGTTCTGTTAAATCCCATTAAACAAAGACACCACTTTCCTTTGCAAGCTTTTATAATTCTCTTCTTAAATTCTTAACTACTTTGCGACCAAATGTTTTCGAATTAGTATCAGAGCACACAACCTAATGGAAAGTCGACCAAAATCGGCGTGGCGTTTAACGTGTTAACGCGTTAAGGTCCCTGCGGACCGACGCTGAAATTTCCGTTTAGGCGTTGTTGGTTTCTGAGAACTGGCAGTATCAATTTAAAAAAATAATACCTTATAATTGGAAGGGTAAGAGAGAGAGAGAGAGAAAGGGAGAAAAACGGAAGAGATAGTCACTGACACTTTTCGGAAGGTTTATCAGGAATGACCAAACACTGGCACATAAGACTACTTGGTTTATTTAAAATTATAAAAGTTCAATATTACTATTCACTATTACAATAATATTATTTTAAAATTATAAAAGTTCAATATTACTATACACTATTACAATAATATTATTTTAAAATTATAAAAGTTCAATATTACTATACACTATTACAATAATATTATTTTAAAATTATAAAAGTTCAATATTACTATACACTATTACAATAATATTATTTTAAAATTATAAAAGTTCAATATTACTATACACTATTACAATAATATTATTTTAAAATTAGAAAAGTTTAAAAATCGGACTATAGAGGGTTAACCACTTGCCCTACCATTTAACTTTCGGTTGCCGTGCCGCGCTCTACAATATAATATGCGGTAAGGCGTTACATTGACGCCGCACCGCGTCTGCAATTGCAAACCTTTAAACAGTGCCTTAGCACGTTAGTAGGGTCTTACATAAAAAATTTTACACGGATATGAGTGAATATTCACAACACCAATAACATTTTATTAATTAATAATCTACTTCTGTATGGTACGCGATGTAGTGCACTCTGAAACTGTAGCTTGAGTAATGAACGATCTAACTGTTAGGCGACGTGACGTTTTTGTTTCTTCGACAAATGCCTATCGACGCGGTATGCACGTCGCTAGCGACTTTGGAACAAAAGCATTTCGACGTGCGTGGCACGTCTTTATAGCGCAAGTGGTTAATTGCGAATAATGTTTACTATACTTTAAAAAAGAGATAAATTAGTGAACGTATTACAGATATCTATATCGAGAGAAATAAAATTGTCAGCGATTGGCTACAATATTAACCCTATGCCTTACCATTTATTTTAAAGAGAAATGTTCATCTGCGAACTATTTGTGCAAGTTGCATTTTCGTGTTATAACCCGAGAACGGTTAAAGATTTTTGCACGAGCTAAAATTAATTTGTTTTCAAAATTAAATTTTAAAATTAATTTTAAAACGTGTACAATATCCGACGAGCACCGCCGGTCAAAGCAGAATTTAGCAGAGAAAATCCATGCGAGCGAGACTCGTCATTTTCACTTAATGGGTTAACTCGGTAGCCATTGCGCGTTCGTTATTTTAAGTCAATCAGCAGTGAGCTTCAAGCATAAAAATACCTTAATTATATTTCACTTACAACAATGCTGTCTGTACAATTTTCTCAGAAATGTGTATCTTCGTGCAAATATATCTGTTTGCGAACAGATGCGCGTGTATCGCAGTATACTTACATTTACAAAGCACATATATGGAAAATAACGAAAATTGCCAAATCGATGTATTAAACGGGCTTAACGGAGCAAGAATAATTAGGATGTTGGCAACGCGCCGAGAATCATGCTTGCAGAACAGATTCGTGTTGGAAGAGAGTCTGCACTTTGCCCATTACACGCGTTGTCACCCACGATTCTAACACCTATTCCATGTATTTCACGAGACCCTAGAGAATATTTGGTTATTGAAACGTTTCCCAATTCAATACCCTATTTATCATACTCATTTGTTACGAGTTCAAAGTAGAAGCCAAAACGTTGTAGCGTGTGCGATAAATTTAATTTACCTAAACATTTACTAATTTAGAAACAGGACTTCAATGCTATCGTATGAGGAACTGCAGTAATTTAAATCTTCGCGCCTGAGACACTTGCGCGAGTTACAATTGACGTATCGTTAGTTATTTTCAAGCTAGTAACGATTAAAAAATATAGAAAGGACGAGCTTTAAAATGCAGCTCAGCATGATATAAATATACAAAGTTAACGCGTTGACTGCCGTGGGGGCCACCGGTGGCCGGCGACGCGATCAATAATAAAATACATAATTAGAGTAAATATCGATACTGATAAATTTTCAAATAATACCACTGTTGCTGTAATTGTTTGAAAAAATTAATACCATTCAGAACGTGCAAAAGTAATTTTTGTAAGAATCGACGATTCTTTATTAATCAAAATGCTCGGTAGCGACAAGTCCTCTTCTATGAGTATATTTTTGTAAGATCTGGAAACGTTCGGTGATCGACAGTTCGGCACGGTGATCGAATGATGAGTGCCCACCGGCCGTTTTTTCGCCGGTTTCGTCAGTCGCACAGCTCGTGCTGAGATTATTTATGATGGCCTCCTGTTGTTATATACAAATTCTTGCCTCTCATTATTTTCGTTTCCAACATTTTATCAATACAAGAAAAATATACATATAATTTTTTTCCAACATAATATGCATCGCGAAACAAGAAATTCATGTTGGCGCCATGGGCAAACCATGTAAAATGCGCGCTGCAGTCAACGAGTTAATCACCTAAACGCTACTACAGATATTACTGTAATGATTCAAGCTTTTTAGAAGCTGAGGTTCTTAAATGGAAACCTTTGGACTATTTATCAGTTGCGAATAATGTTTACTATACGAAAGAAAAAAGTTACTAAAGAACTTACTAAAACTTAAGAAAGAAAAAAAAACGTATCGAATATTTTTCAATTTTTTATCTAACGCGTTTTTTAATTTCCCAGTTAAAAGATGAATAAAACAGCTGACACGTATAGATTTCCAATTCCGACCCACATGTGTCGTACCTTGGATTAGTACAAAGGTTTAGTTGGTGTATTCGTAGTTACACTGCCACATTACCGGTTCCAGTAATTCTTCGTTTTTTTTTTCTTTTTTTTTTCCTTTTTTCTTCTTTCGTTTTTCCTCAGGAACAC
>SMSQ01019374.1:93040-128350 GCA_019453375.1 Ctenoplectra terminalis | reverse complement strand
AATAAACTAATTAACTGTTATTCGTGTAGAACAAATAAATTGAGTTTCTACACTCGTCAACAGTTGCTTCGATACATTCCGGCTTGTTCGTTAATGCACGAGCACGACGCGGAGTCAACGGTACCGCTAGCGGCGAGCCGTCTTAGTCGCTCTGTGATTAGTCAGTGTTTTTTCGTTAATAATTCGTTAACAAAGCCAAATTTGACATTTTCGCAGAGGAAAAAGTTGCTTTAAATCGTCTCAGGAATCATCCCTTAAAGAGACTTTCAGGAATCATCCCTTTAGGACACGTTGTATAAAAAAAATACGTAATGGAAAGGAGACAAATCTTTATCTACATTTTTAATAAAAAGAAACATACAGGAAATTCCTCAAAATGTACCACAGTAAATTTTTTAAAGCCCATAAATTGATTGCAAGTTTTGTAACAATGTATCTAGTTTTTGTAAAAGTTTCCAATTCCATTTTGTATGCTTGATACTCTTTTAATTTTATTAATAAATATGCATGGTTGACAGTTTGTCGAGGTAGTAAAGTTCTCCGCATCGCGTATATTAAATATTCTTTTGTGGTGCTGAATTTTTATTAACTGGTTAGTTTTAATATACGATTGGCTGTTAAATATAAATTATTTGAATCTCACAATTATTCGGTTTTTAATTGCTTCAAGTACTTTTTATTTGTACGTTAAATGTTATTAAAACCAACAGAGATCTTCGGTATTTAACGATTAATATAAGATTCAATTAAATTAATGTTATTTAATTATGGCAGACATTTAAATTCTGTTACAATGAGTATTCTGCACTTGATAGTTTCAATTTGTCTGCATGATGGAAATTCATAGCCGCGGATAAAGGATTTTACATACCATTGGTTGAAATGCATGTTTGACACGACATTCCTGATTTCGCGGTTCTTTCCCCTTGCATGCGCCAGAGCGTGTGTTACCTTTGACTTGGAATGTAAGAAAATCTTCCAAAGGTATGCTTTTGAGATATGTTCTGCCAAGAATTGTAAAGGTAAACCGCAGCTATCGGTGGTGTCTTCTATATTTACCAAGTGTTCCTCGAGTGTAATAATTTGATTCCATGATAAGTGTTAACAACAGTTTGTAACATTCCTGACAAGTATTATAAATGTAATAAATTAAAACATGTTAGATAGGAACAGTTGGACAGTAACATAAATACTTGTGATTTATGAAAATAGCTCATTTAAATTATAATCATTTAATTAAATCTTTTATATTTTTTCAATATATTCTTTATTAAATTTCCTTAATCTAACCAACATTAATTCTTAATTTTATTAATTCAATTGGTTTAAAAATGACAAAATAGCAGAAAAAAATATATCATTAAAAGATAAATAAATTAATAAATCTTTTCATTGTGAATAAAAAAAATTAAATTTATGTTCATTCATAAACAGGATTGTTCGCATCTTTCACAAATGATAAAACAATGTACAAACCATACTATTTTTTCATATATGTACATATTTCGCAATTCTCATTTTTTTTGCTAGAATAATTGTAACTTATTTAACTGTTTTAAAAATAATAATTTCCAGTGAAGCAATCCTCGATGACCGCGTTAAAAAATGAAACTACCTTGCTGTTGTAATTATTTGAGTAAACGTTATTATTTTTTTAATTAGTAAGTTTAATTAGCAGACATCGTACCACGCGTTTGAAACATAAATACTGAATTGCACTAGCTGGATAATTATTATTGCCGTTACGCCGAGTTTAGAATAAACAGCAATATCTAATTAAATAGTTTCCATTGTACTCGAGGCATAATGTATATGAGAAATTTTGATATTCCTTGTTTCACGTAGGAGGAAATTAGACCTATGAAATAATTTCGATATTTAAGCGTATTCCAATTACGTTACTAGGGTATCCAAACCAAATAATTGTTACATTACAATCTCGGTATATCTTCCAATTATATTGAATTTTCATACTTATTAACGAAAACAACTTGTAAATGTAACTATGATTATTGCTTGACAAGATTTAATGCAAATAATGTAAACATCAATATATGCTTCTATAAATAAAAATTGACTATTCTCATTGAGCTTCATCTGCTACTATTCTGATATTTAAAATTTTCGTAACAATTTATCAATTTTTGCATAAATTAATTCATAACTATTTTCTCATCCAGTGCTAAACTATTTTATTTGCGCCGAGCGCCGCATATATGCGGCAACGAAAGGATTTGTATACAAGTGCATTTTCTCACATTCTGTAAGCCGGAAAACGGAAGACAGAGATGTGTAATTTGTAACAAAAATGNATTATTTGAGTAAACGTTATTATTTTTTTAATTAGTAAGTTTAATTAGCAGACATCGTACCACGCGTTTGAAACATAAATACTGAATTGCACTAGCTGGATAATTATTATTGCCGTTACGCCGAGTTTAGAATAAACAGCAATATCTAATTAAATAGTTTCCATTGTACTCGAGGCATAATGTATATGAGAAATTTTGATATTCCTTGTTTCACGTAGGAGGAAATTAGACCTATGAAATAATTTCGATATTTAAGCGTATTCCAATTACGTTACTAGGGTATCCAAACCAAATAATTGTTACATTACAATCTCGGTATATCTTCCAATTATATTGAATTTTCATACTTATTAACGAAAACAACTTGTAAATGTAACTATGATTATTGCTTGACAAGATTTAATGCAAATAATGTAAACATCAATATATGCTTCTATAAATAAAAATTGACTATTCTCATTGAGCTTCATCTGCTACTATTCTGATATTTAAAATTTTCGTAACAATTTATCAATTTTTGCATAAATTAATTCATAACTATTTTCTCATCCAGTGCTAAACTATTTTATTTTTAAAATACCTTTCTTACAATTGATTAACCATAGCACTTAACCGTTGCACTCGACTGGCGCCGCTATGGCGGCAAAGCGTGGCGTAAAGTTAGATATACACTACCATCCATATTTGACCACTCGGTAGAATCGGATCGAAAAGTTTGCATCAAGGTTATAATTTAAATACTTCTGAGTAGAATGAATATTTTATATGATCGACGTAGAAGCGTGATTCTTATATGATTGTTGAAAAATTACATTGAGATGCATATTTTCATATTTCAAACATATTTTGTACATTTTAAATAAACTGAAGATGGTCAAGTAGTTATGAACAGTAGTGTTGCTAAATAGTTAATGTTATTCAACAACTTTTTTCGCAAATTGTTATTTAACCTTTTCGCGCCGAGCGCCGCATATATGCGGCAACGAAAGGATTTGTATACAAGTGCATTTTCTCACATTCTGTAAGCCGGAAAACGGAAGACAGAGATGTGTAATTTGTAACAAAAATGATAAAAGAACGGATTCGCGGTATGAGCGCAGAGATTGCGATGTTGGCTTTTGTATAGATCCTTGCTTTCGAATATATTACACAGAATTATATTATTAGTTTTTACATATTATTATATTTTAATCATTTTCGTCTCGTTATTAATTATATTATACATTTAATCGTTAAGCTTTGCAATTATATAAATACCTATGTTACATATAATTTTGTATTTTGTATTTTAATAATTTTGCAAGTCTTTTCATATTAAAAATGTAAATATACTTGTTACATTAGAGCAATGATTGTTTTATTCAGTACAGTTATTATTTAAGACTTAGAACAACACACGTATAGAAACCACGCGCACTGTACATATTTACGATACGAGCTTCCGTTCAGTGACGTTACTTCGGCGGACGGGGCTGCCATCGCGAAAGGGTTAAACTATTCGAATGAATATATATTGCGGTATTGCATCAAAGTATCAATACTTTCCTTCATTTTCCCGCCGATTTTCATAACTGCCATAAACGTACGCTCAATGTACGTATAAAATCGTGTCTTCCTTGACACTAGAACTACCGAACCAGTCAAAATGACTGGTTCATAATTTCTTATAAAAATTTTAGAAATTTACAATCATATATTTTTGGGGATTTTCTTTGACTTTTTGCAAAAAATATATACAAAGAATTGTTACCCTTATTATAGATACCTTTTCAAATACCCATCATTGTTATTTCTTTGATACAAATAAGTCCACTTCAATCTCCGGTAGTTCTAATATTAAATTATTCAAATTAGAAAAGTTTGATTTCTCATCTAGCTAGAAAAGATACCAAAAATTCTTGAAGCAGCGCCTCCAAATGCAACGACCGAAGTATCGTATGATTTTTGAACACGCGAAGTGTACAAACTGTGACTGTTGCACTGTTAAACAGACAAGCTCGTAGTCCCGGCAACAGAATTCTCAACAACTACTAACGGTCTCAATGAATTCTCCTCTTGGCAACCAAACTCCTTATCCCCCTCCGCTGCTTCTCCTGCTAGGTCCACGTATCAATGTTTGTGGCGACACTAACTAGGAGAGCATATTTGCCATGCAGATCCTGGTTATATGCAGTCCAAGTTGGCCAGACGAAGAGGCACTTGCTCCGGTCGCCACTCCATCTCTGCTTCAATGGAACTATGTCAGGCTTGCCAAACTGTTTGAGTAGTCGTCGAGAGTATATCGAAGGAATCCCAATCCTTGTTATAACTACTTACACCAACCGAATTTGCTTGTACCCTCAAGCCTCGATTTGCTGTTTAATTACAGCCGGAATCGAGTAATTGCTTCGAAAGAATCGGATTGAATCTGGGGTTTGATTCGACGCGATTGTTTCAATACGAATAGTCTCGATACTTATTTTACACGTATTTAAATTTATCATATGTCATTTTTAATGCGTGAACTTTTTATAGCATCGATTGAAATAGTTTAACAGCAGGAAAAGTAGTGATTTGTGAATCAATTTTCCATTGTTATCTAGCGTTTCTCTTCCAATCCTTATCGTGACGGTTGAAAAGGCGCAATTCTTCAAAGATATCTAATTTAGGTTTTTCAGCTTGATAGCTCTGCTTTGAAATACTATATTCGTGATTGTTGTTTTTGGAAAATAGTATTTTTTCAGTTCAACGAAGAATACTTTAACTCATTTGCATCATTAGCGTATACTGTAGGAATAGTAGCGCGTATTAAAGTGTTTTTACAATGGTTGACTTAAACTGTAACTAAAACTATGTTTCCTCGGCTCTTTTATATTATTTTCCGGCTAAAGGCCGAAGCAATTGGGAACGAGGTCCAATCGTATTGCTGCGGCCGAAAACTTGAGACCTAGGTTTTATCAGGGGTCTCTCTCTCTCTCTCTCACACACACACCAAGACATTCTCTATCCATAATACGCTCAATTTTGGTGGTCACTATCATTATTTGTTAACTAAAAAATAGAAATTGAGGGTGCTGTTGGAGATGAAAGTAGTAATTCTGATTATAGCGAAGAAGAAATTAGGCCACTGAAACGAAGACGAATTATTGAATATAATAAAAAAAATTAAGCGATAAACACCTTCTTCTTATACTTCCTTATAATGCAAATGAGTTATGATAAGAAATATCTCTAAGATCCTATTTTTAATTGCTTCGAAAATTACTAAACACCCTCTGCTTGAAATTTTTATGCAGCCTACACAATTCCACAGCATTTACCAGCTTATCTTCAATCACCGTTATACAAACATGTAACAAATAACCCGAACCTAACTCACAATACGCTCAACTTTGGTGGTCTCTATCATTATTCGTTAGCTAAAAAATAGAAATGGAAGGTGTTGTTGGAGATGAAAGTAGTAATTCTGATTATGTCAAAGAAGAAATTAGGTCACTGAAACGAATACCAATTACTGAATATAATAAAAAAAATTGAGCGATAAACACCTTCTTCTCATACTTCCTTATGATGCAAATGAGTAATGATAAGAAGTATCTGTAAGATCCTATTTTTAGTTACTTCGTAAATTACAAAACACCCTCTGCTTAAAACCTTTATGCAACCTACACAATTCCACAGTATTTACCAGCTTATCTTCAATCACCGTTATACCCACATGTATATTTCTATCCCTCAACCGTGTGCGCTTCTACAGAGAAGCAACATAAAACCGAACCGGCGTATCTTTACCCTCCATTAGTCGTTGCGTGTAACATCGAAGATGGTGAGCGCGAAGTAACTTCCGACACTGTTACTAAACGCGACAAGCGTGATCCAGATCGTTAGCCTACAAATTTCCCTTCGACCGAAGACGCGCACTATCGACTGATAAAATTAACCCTCACCGATTCGCCGTGAAATTTTCTCAACACCTTAGATTTATTCAAACTTCTTTCTTATAAATAAAACAGAGAGAACAGAACGAGACGGCTGGAAGAGGACGAGGGTTGAAAGGGGATCAACGTAAATGGAGTCGAGGAGGGTAACCGATACGGAAAAATAAGGTGCTCCACAGCCTTTTGGAAATATACATAATCTGTCTTTCCCCCTCACTTTTCGTATTTCGCTGCGTAAATAGTGGCACGTGCAAACCACCGTGCAACCCCTTTCGACTCGTTGTTACCGAACCCTGAGGCCTTACGGATCCGGTGCTGTTTACCGGCACAATATTTACCCGCGACTTATAACCATCGACTGTTAAGCCGGGTGTAAAGCGGTTACACGATGTGCCGTATATATATATTGATATTTGTTTGCATACGACAATTTATACGCGAGCTCGTGTGCAATCGTGCACGTGTATTTTTGTTTTATTTGATTTCGCTTAATTGCAATGATCCTGCAGGAGCCGAGGATCTCTGATGAATGGCGGGCGCGTGTGTCACATTTGTTGGTCTTTGTTGCGGTGAATGACTGAAAGACTTTTCGCTGTTTTCATTAGCACTAGAATTATCGTCGATTAAAATATACATATTTATAAATGAAAGTTGTAGATGATTATTTATTGAAACAATGATAGGGAAATGCTGTGTTCTGTGTGTTTTAACACGTTAAACGCCACGCCGATTTCGGTCGACTTTCCGTTAGGCTGTGTGCTGTGATACTAATTCGAAAACATTTAGTCGTAAAATAATTACGAATTTAAGAAGAGAATTGTAAAAGTTTGCAAAGGAAAGTCGTATCGTTTAATGTGATTTAACAAAAACCATTAATGAATTATTAGGTATTATATTTTTAAATTGATTCTGTCAGTCTTAGGAAACCAGCGACGCCTAAAACGAAAATTTCAGCGCCGGTTCACAGGGACCGGCGTGGTGCTTAACGTGTTATAGAGAATCATGATTAAAATAGAATAAAAATTCAATTTTTTATGAGAATTTAAGAATCGATCGTTTTGATCGCTTTGATAGGTCTCGTGTTAACCCTCTATAGTTTAAATTTTGTTTGTTTATCAGAGAAAAAAACTACGATTGATTACAGTATTTTACTTCGATTGCAAAATTTTTAAAGTAATAATTGCTATAGATGGATCGTGGTATAACTACAGCAATATAATAATAAAATTTAATAGTGCAGTGATAACTAAATGAAATAAATTTTTTAAAATATAAATATATGAGTCACATGGCGCCTTAGAGGGTTAATATCTTCTTTGATTCTATTTGGTTGTGTTCCATACACAGTACCGGACAAATAAATTCGGACACTGACGTTTTTCTGTTTGTTTGTTGTATTTTGTAAATTTGTTAAATTTAATGCTCTACAAGCATTTTAATCGAGTTAATGTTAATACGCTTAATTATTTAAGAAACATCATTTGTCCGAATACAGTTGTCCAGTACTGTATATAATTGTATAATTAAATATCACGGAAATCAACAAACAAATTTGAATCGTCTTGATATTAGATTTTATAGGTTTAAAAGGAATAGTCAAAACGACTGATTTGCAATTTTTAATATTTTTTTTAACTTCACAACAGTGCACTTTAAAAGATTTTTTGTGTTTTTCTATACTCAGTATGAATACATATTTATTTCCCTTGCATCTTATGTTTCTTTAAAATACCTATTATTTTTAATTCTTTGGTAAAAAGAGGTACTTTTAAATCTTAGGTAATTCCAATGTTAACTATGAACTATAGTTAATTTCTGTTAGTTTTTCATATCGACCGAAACGTTATTATTACTACATATTATAAATAATAAAATACGACTGCATTGATAAAATAAATCGTTTTATTAAATTTAATATTCACACGTATGTTTTGCTTTATGTACCAGCTTTCGAACCAACTTCAAACATCGTTTCACGCGAGCATTTAATTGTTCCACAAGAACAACGTACTTCTATCGAAGAACAACAAAGAAGAACATTTAGTACCCAACTAAAACTGTAACACAATTATAACCGTGTCTCGACAAATCATCGACTCGGTCTTTCTTCCCTTTCTGTCGGCCATTCGCTTATCAACAACTCGTGCGTTCCCGCAGCCCGTGTCGCGACAAGAATAAAACGGAACGCTTTGCGACGTCGTGTTTGAATTCACTGGGTCACAACGTTTTCCCGCTTGTTCTTTCTTCCTTCGCAAAGTGTATATATTTCGTCGGAGCGGGCTGGTAGGTTGCATGCGGGAGGGATCGAAGCTGTGCAAAGGAAAAAGAAAGAAAAAGAAAGAAAAAAAAGAAAAAAAAGAAAAAAAAGAAAGAAAAGAAAAAAAAAATAAGGAACAAGAAAGAAGAAGAAGAAATAAAAGGGCAAAGGAAAGAAAAGGGAGGAAAAGTAAGAATTCGCTTCACGATTATAGAACACGTAGTCGACGCGACGTAAAACCTCGGTGGTAGCACAAAGCGGTCGTAGTTTACAGATAACGGCGAGTTATTTGTAGTAGCTGCATCATGAACAGAGCAAAAATAAACCAATGAACGAACGAAATCCTTTCCTTTCTTCGTTTCGTGCTCCCATTTATCTGTCTTCGTTCTCTGGTCCATCCTTTTCTACATCCTCGTTTCCAGTGTGTCGCATCATTGACATGCGGACCTCCCTGCCATAGCCTGAATGGTGAATTAGACCCGAGCCACGTTTCAAACGCGGCTGCGTATGCAAATTTTTACTTTGCCGAAGCTCCGCTGTTACGAGCGGACACGACCCTTGTCGGTTCGTTTCGTCAGAGGAAATTTCCGGTGGACGTCGTTACCGTTCTATCTTAATTCATCCGCTGCCGACAGAAAGCATGGGATCGCTTGAAATGATAGTTTTTATGGTATAGGACATGGTTCAATTCTGTGACGATTGAATTTTATTTTCGCTAACTCGTTGGCGGTTGATTCGTTGGAAAACGGAAATATTAGGTTATCCGATGAGCAATCTCGGTCCTCGGCACTAATTTTTATTACGAAATGTTTTAACACTAAACCTAGTGACGATTAAACTATACCTGCTTGTATCAAAGAAATTACTATAATAGATATTTGGAAAAATACACAATGCTAGAGAAACAAATCTTTGACCATATATTTTACGGAAAATCACAAAAAAATATTCAAAAGTGCACCCTTAATAATTTATAAAATTTGAACAAGAAATTACGAAACGGTCGTTTGACCGCTTTGGTAGGTTTAGTGTTAAGACATACATTTTAACACTAGGTTTACGGGCATTGATTGGATCATTTTGATGGATACATTGAAATACAAAATTTTTGTAATATCATTAGTTCAGTTTACTTCAAATTAATAGATTTCTATAAGCAGAAATTTATTTAGTCAATTTTTCTATATAAATTTCATTTTGAGTTTATATTTTTCTTACGCATGATTGTTAAACTTGAGCACGAAATTTGAACTGCGTCAAATTTTCGGGTTCCGTAAATCTAGTGTTAATCATCAATACATCGACCGTTACTTTTCATGATATTTTCTCATCTGTTAAGTAATTTGATTTATTTAAAAAAAAATGTTGGATATTTTTAAATTTTTGTGAGGTCGTCTTTGCTGTGTGCGATACAGCGTTTAAAAGAACTAAAAATTAAAACTGGAAACTCGTACCACGTTCGCTATTACCAATCACTGTTTATTCTAATTATTATAACATTTTTTAATCGACGACAAAAATTCTACAATAATGGATAGTTAAAATAAGCATCCGAAGAAAATTTTTAGATAAAAGCATCCGAAATTTTTTGAAGAAGGAATCCAGAAACTACTTGAGAGATAAAAAAACTCATAGAAAACAGTGGTCAATACAGTCATTATTAAAAAAGAATGCAAATATTAATATTTTGCAGTAAAAATTGGCGTCAAGGAACGTCATTATTTATGGAACGATCTAATATTATTATTATCTACATTTTTTTTTTCTTCTTCTTCAAAGTGTAGTAAAAGTTTTTTATATTGTATGATAAAGTTGTTGATATCATTTAGAGAAAACTATTATTATACTGTACATAGAGATTTTTAACACTAGAGCTAGAAATAATGGTAGAAATCTCGTAGAAATTTTATAAGTTTACTCTTAGGTATTTTTTCGAATTTTTTGTTAAAAATATGAATAAAGGTTTATTTTATTTCGCATGCCTTTCATTGTGGACTTTTTTAGCATAAATAAGTATACTTTAACCCTCTATAGCCCGAATTTTGTCTGCTTATTGAAGAAAATTACGATTGATTACAGTTTTTCACTTTGATTTGAAAATGTTTTAACTAATAATTACTGTATATAGATCGTGGTGTCCCTACAGTAACACAGTAATCAAATTTAATAGTGCAGTGATAACTAAACAAAATTAATTTTTCAAAGCATAGATACATCAGTTTGTAACTTTTAAATCATACGGTAGAAGATTAACACATAGAGGGTTAATCTTCGATAGCTCTAGTATTGAACGAGCTGCTAATGTTGAAGCTTAGCTCTAAAACGTGTAATTGAAGTAACCGAGAAGACGATTTGAATCTTATTTGTTTTCAAGACAACTTTAATACTTTTTCATTTAACGACTAAAATTTTTTAACGTTAAGATTAAAATCTGACGCAGAATTGAAAAAAAAAAAAAGAAATAAGGTAGTGATACCGTTAAGCCTGTGATCGTACTTTTGTTTGGCCGTGAAATTATAATTTTTAAAACAAGCAATGATTCTGTTTGTAAATGTGTTGCTACTNATTTAAAAAAAAATGTTGGATATTTTTAAATTTTTGTGAGGTCGTCTTTGCTGTGTGCGATACAGCGTTTAAAAGAACTAAAAATTAAAACTGGAAACTCGTACCACGTTCGCTATTACCAATCACTGTTTATTCTAATTATTATAACATTTTTTAATCGACGACAAAAATTCTACAATAATGGATAGTTAAAATAAGCATCCGAAGAAAATTTTTAGATAAAAGCATCCGAAATTTTTTGAAGAAGGAATCCAGAAACTACTTGAGAGATAAAAAAACTCATAGAAAACAGTGGTCAATACAGTCATTATTAAAAAAGAATGCAAATATTAATATTTTGCAGTAAAAATTGGCGTCAAGGAACGTCATTATTTATGGAACGATCTAATATTATTATTATCTACATTTTTTTTTTCTTCTTCTTCAAAGTGTAGTAAAAGTTTTTTATATTGTATGATAAAGTTGTTGATATCATTTAGAGAAAACTATTATTATACTGTACATAGAGATTTTTAACACTAGAGCTAGAAATAATGGTAGAAATCTCGTAGAAATTTTATAAGTTTACTCTTAGGTATTTTTTCGAATTTTTTGTTAAAAATATGAATAAAGGTTTATTTTATTTCGCATGCCTTTCATTGTGGACTTTTTTAGCATAAATAAGTATACTTTAACCCTCTATAGCCCGAATTTTGTCTGCTTATTGAAGAAAATTACGATTGATTACAGTTTTTCACTTTGATTTGAAAATGTTTTAACTAATAATTACTGTATATAGATCGTGGTGTCCCTACAGTAACACAGTAATCAAATTTAATAGTGCAGTGATAACTAAACAAAATTAATTTTTCAAAGCATAGATACATCAGTTTGTAACTTTTAAATCATACGGTAGAAGATTAACACATAGAGGGTTAATCTTCGATAGCTCTAGTATTGAACGAGCTGCTAATGTTGAAGCTTAGCTCTAAAACGTGTAATTGAAGTAACCGAGAAGACGATTTGAATCTTATTTGTTTTCAAGACAACTTTAATACTTTTTCATTTAACGACTAAAATTTTTTAACGTTAAGATTAAAATCTGACGCAGAATTGAAAAAAAAAAAAAGAAATAAGGTAGTGATACCGTTAAGCCTGTGATCGTACTTTTGTTTGGCCGTGAAATTATAATTTTTAAAACAAGCAATGATTCTGTTTGTAAATGTGTTGCTACTAATTATACACAGTACGTATTTATACATTTATGCTGAGAGCAATCGTCAAATTCTATGACAGTGATATGTCAATCCGTTCTGACTTTACAAGCTCGGTTTTCCCCACTGTTTATCTTGTATTAATATCCTGTTCACCAAAATGTTTCACGCAAATATTTCCACTAACAAAAGTCACGTGAAATAATTACTGAGTATGTACGTGCGTGCGAATTAATGATTGTATAATGATCCACTCACCTTTACGGTCCCTACCTGATGTTTGCGCATGAGCTATTTACGGATATTATCCTCTTTCATTTAAACGATACGTACGATAATCATATATCTCTTCTGTATCGGTGTATACCGTCATGATATGATATCTGCTTAGTTATTGTCGTTATCGTGTCCCGTATAACGAACGAATCATCGATTCCTAGATTGTATGCAGAAGTGGCCGATGCAAATTTCTTAAACATTAATATTTACTACTTGAACGCGGTTGTACGGAGAAACTGTTTTACGATATCGATGAATCTTTACATTCGAATAAAATAGACAAAATAAAATGTTCTTTTGTTATTTATTTGGTTAATTTACTTTATTTTAAAACAAAAGAAGCGTTTGAATTAACCAAGATACAGAATTTAATTTAAAACTCAATCTTTGAAGAAAGTTATACATGTCGCCATAGCGGCGCCAGTCGAGTGCAAAGGGTTAATAAAGTAACGATGGTCCTAAAACAAGTTAGAAATGAAACAAAGATAATCAATAATAATAAAACCTTCAACGATTAAAGTACACCTGCTTGTACCGAAGGAATTAGGATAACAGATATTTCAAAAAATACGTAATAAGAGAGAAACAAATCTTTGGCTATATATTTCCCAGTAAATCACGGAAAATACTCAAAAATGCGCTGTTGAAACTTTATAGAATTTCTATGAGAAACCGTTTTGGAACTTTTAATTTCAATCTTCTCGGATTTTTTTATAATTCGCTAATTGCTACTAATTGCTCATATAATAATAATATAATAATATAATAATATAATAATATAATAATATAGTAATAATATAATAATAACTGTTAATAAATGATTCTAAACTCAACCCAAGCTACAAGAAAGATGAAGATTCATTACAAAACAGTGCACCTATATTTTCCCAACCTATTCACCACGAGTTTCACAGTATTACGACACCACAAGGTGTGTCGCTCAAGAAATAATTGACAAAGACGCGCGTCTTAATTCGCCCCACATCGCCACCCTGTTCTCCACATAATTACGCGAAGTTACTAAACACCGGTATCCCTTTAATCACGCAGTGTCTTAACGTTAATCGCGTTACCCGGTTGCGGTGGTGGAAAATTTAATAAAAGCCTGAACTTTCGAGCTGACTGTTACTGTCACATCAACCACCGGTCCGCTCGTTCCGCGGCTGCCCGTTAATACGAACCTCCCCGAAAATTACAATTCAATTAATACGCGGGAACCGTGCGTGGGTACGCGGGAACAATATCGTCTCTCCCCACAGTTCGTTGAGGCCGCTCGCTGTATTTTTCGTGCCGATGCACATGTCAAGAGCGGTCGCGTTATATTGCCTTTAATTGTGCGCCGTATTTGCCGATATGATTGCGGGGGTAAACAGGGTGAAATCGGGTCGTCGAAAGGAAGAGGAGCCTTTTCGCAGCTGCCATGGACTGCGCGAGTCCTGGTCACGTGCCTTACTCAAACACAGTCATCCCCTAAACACGTTCGGCTCGGCTTACTGCTTTTCATTTACCCAGCCTTCACCTCGCCATCCGCGCCCCTCGCCGACCGCCACCCACCGCCTCCACCCCTTCGACCCGACGTCCCATGGCTCCTCCGTTTTCATTCCACGGCCCCTCACCTTCCTCGCCCGCCTCGTTCCCTCATTTCCACCCTCCTTTCTTCTCGTGTCGTGTGCGCGCACCACCCTGAATCGACAGATGTCACGGAAGGGCAAACACGCCTGGACGGACCTGTCAACGCGGCCCGATGTCGACGGTAATCGTAATTAGAATCCTAATCCGAGCACACCGCGCCACGACGTCGGTGGCCTACTCCTGGGAGCTTAGAATATTAATCGGAGCGGATGGACCAGCGGACGGTCGCGTAAGAACGGACAGTAAGGAAACGTTTCGGGCTTCCGGTGACGGTTTCTTGTAAATGCATCATGGCGATGGATAATTGGATGGATAGGCGACGCGTTGGCTAGATGAAACGGGGTGGCTGGTTGGGTTTCAATCGTACAAGGTGTGTAATTACAGACTGATTGGATGGATGCTTCCTGACGTCGAACGTGGAAGGTCCTTCTTCGACATTGTGCATGTTGTAGACTTAAGATTGAAATAGAAATTGGTGGACATTGGAGTGAGGTGGAGAAAAATTTTTAGCGAACTGGAACTTTAGGAAGTTTTACGGGATTAATATGTAAGATTGATTATAAAGATTAATCTTATTAATTATTAATAGATTAATTATAAAGATTAATTTTACGGGAGAACCCGGGATAAGTATAAAGATTACTAAAGGAGTTCAAAATATTGATTAAAATATTTTAAGTTACGTTACAGTAATGTGGAATTGTAAATTGCAAGTTTTAACAAATATTTGTGTTTAAATTGGCTATTAAGAGGTTAAGTGCTACGTCGGTCCCTGTGGACCGATACTGAACTTTTCGTTAGGCGTCATTTGCTTCCAAGAACCGAATGGGTTTTATTGGAATATGTTAAACAAAGATACGACTTTACTTTGCAGACTTTTACAATTTTCTTTTTAAATTCTTCGCTATTTTCCGACCAAATGTTTTCGAATTGGTATCGTAGCATAGAACTTAAGGGAAAGTTAACCAAAATCAGCGTGGCGCTTAACGCGTCAAATTAAAACTTGTTGCAAACTTCTTAGCTTCCGTACAAGAAATGAATATTCATCTGATACTTAATAATTTCTTGCAATATTTGATTTTGATTCAATTCGGTCATGAGTATAACCTTAATTTGATAAAACTTTTTCCTATCAACCGAAACGCGCAACATTTTCGTTCCATTTTCGATGTCAAACCCGCCTTGAACTAAGTTGACAGTTTTCAGTAAATATTTTACAACGGTCGTGATTTTGATGAATGGCTTTAATTCCGATTCGATGTTGTTGGTTTACGCGGCCACACAAAATGCGGAATTTTCGTTCCATTTCGCGCGAAATTTTGCCCAGCCACTTTGTTCTAGCGTGTTTGTTCACCGGAACTACCATTTTTCTACATTCCACGCGTTTATTCTTCCAACGACTGTGCCCTACGTACCGTTTGTTGTTTTCTCAAGCTGTTCCAGAAACGGTTGTGGTTACGATAATGATCCCAGTTGGGCACTGTTTGCGTTTCCTTCTAAAGTGTTTCCCTCGCCGCAGTAGCTATAATTTCGCTCGGTCAAATTGCAATTCATCCGTGACGCTTGCCGATAAATTTCGCTGTTTTGTAAACAGACTGAAGTTACTCGGTAGTTGCCCGATAAATTGACGACATTGAAACTGAATCATCAACGCGTCGTATGTTGGCTGAATTATCTAGTGTAATTAACGGAAATAGAATTTTACATTAATTCGCTCGATGCTTAAAAAAAATCCATTTAAGCTTAATACATTTAAGCTATAATTTTCTTCAATTCTTAAACGGCGGTTAAATTATTTACACCAAGAATATTTTACATATTTATATTAGGTTGGGGAAAAAGAAATCCATTATTTTTTCGGTAGATGGCTGTAGCGATCGATATTTCGTAAAGTATCGATCAAACAATTTCAGATTTATGCTCGTTGTCAAGGTGACATTTCGCACTGAACAAATTCTTTTGCTGTTTTTTGTTTGGTCCATTCAGTTATGAGTTACAAGGTGTTAAAAATGGAAGCCAACAAAGAGAAAATTCGGTACATTTTACAATTTTTCTTTGACAAAGGCGAAAATGCAAGCCAGACGGCTGAAATTGTGAACGGTGTTCATGGTCCCGACACTGTAACAGCTAATTACGTGCAATTTTGGTTTCGTCGATTCCGTTCAGGTATTTTTTATGTTAAAGATGCACCTCGCACAGACAGGTCCGTCGTCAAAAATGTGGATAAAATCACGGAGATAATCGAAGTTGACCGTCAGGTTAGTAGTCGTAGCATCGCCCAGGAGCTAAAGATCGACCATGAAACAGTTTTAAATCATTTCACGTAAAAATAATCGATTTCTTTTTCCCCAACCTAATATTATACACCTATATTGAAAAAATAATTCTGCCACACGGTCCTTTAATAAAAAAAGACACACACAAGCTCTTTCTCTCGCGACGAACAATCAACCAGCGACATTTTCACCTGTTTTAATAAGGGAACATCTTTAATAAAAGGTGGGAAATAATGAGTGACTGAAAGAGTCCGCGAACCAATTTTACCTTCAAAGTCGGTCGATGGTAGGTTCTCATTTCCTGCGCTGTTCCACTTCGTAGTTCATCCGCGGATAGGTATATAAAACGAGATTAAAAAAAATAAAAAGCACCACCGATACAGAGAGACATAGAGAGAGAGAGAGAGAGAGAGAGAGAGAGAAAGCTGATCGTCGAGCAGGTGGCAGAGTGGAGGTAGACACAGGGGTAGCAGGCTAAGGGGGGAGCTAGCAGAAAGAATAGGGAGGGCAGAAGCACTGAACCGAAGTTAAGAAGAGAACGATAAAAGGAAGGACGGTACGATGTGTAATCTGCAATCCAATCTTAAGTTAAATGAGAGAAAAAAAGGGAACAGCAGCGAGACGACGGGGGAAGATTTCGCAGCGAGGGTGGGGGATGGACGCGAGGAGAAAAGGGACGCGAGATAGTCAAAGATAAAGGCGGATACCGCGGGATTACGGCGAGGAAAGAGACGCAGAGATAGAGAGAATGCCGACTAGAGAGTCCTTGGCATCCATACTCTCTACTCTCGGAATCCCTTCAGGATCTCTCCAAGATCTCTTCTCGCGCTGTCTGCAGAAGTGTGTCGGAAGGGAACGAGGCGGAGGAGGAGAATGGTGCCGATGGAGGGTGGAGTAGGTGCAGAAGAGACAGCACAATGCGCACAAGGCTCGCGAGACATTGTCACCCCTTCTTGCTTCCCTTTTGTACCCCTCCTCGTACGAAGCCACCGAAATCCTGGAGACACCTCTTTGTTTCTGGCTTCTCGAGCGTGTGAAAATTCCAGCACGCAAGCTGCATTTAGGCCACGGATGATCGTCGAGGATGTTCAGGAAAGGTCGTATACCAAGCGAATTATCCGAGACTAATGACACTTCCGGTGAGGTTAAATGCAGCGTCTACGAGCTCCCTCGTCAATTTGGCGAGCCTCGCGGCTAGGATTCGCTGGTTATATTGAGAACTATTCGCCGACTATGCGCTGATTCGTTCTGGAATCTTTGAATTCCCACGGTGTATTGTCTTCGAATCACTGTCATTATATTCTATAAAAGTTATACGATTTATATCCTTTCATCTCGTTGTGCGAAATGACAAGAGCAATGGAGTGATTTAAACCGTGACCGATATTTTATTTTCTGTACCAGTGGAATTAGAGAATTAGAGAATAGATATCAGTAATAAAAGTTATTTAGTAACGATTATATTTTGCCAACGATGTGCAAATATGGGAAATAGTAAATTTTAAAAAGTATTTTGAAATAAAGTTATTTATCAAAATTATAGCTTAGCCTTCAGAAATTGCACTAACTGTCTGGTTGATATGGAGCCATGATCAGGAGCTGTGAATGCTTTTCCGAAACTGACGATCATGCATAACTGTGAAACAATTGATGTATTAGATTGGCCAATAAGTTCGTGTAATTTTAGCGATAATTA
Organism: Ctenoplectra terminalis; assembly: GCA_019453375.1. Taxonomy (NCBI): domain Eukaryota; kingdom Metazoa; phylum Arthropoda; class Insecta; order Hymenoptera; family Apidae; genus Ctenoplectra; species Ctenoplectra terminalis. Next base: position 110,223 of record SMSQ01019374.1, on the reverse strand, counting down.
TCTTACAGCGCTTTGAAACGCAACTAAATTCAGTTCAAATCTTAAAAACAAAAGGTGACTTAGCATTTACAATGAACAATACATTATTAAACAAAAATATCTCCTTTTATAATTAAAAAAATCTCTCTTTATTTACGTGTTAAAACTCGCGCGAACTTTTTGGCCAACCTAATAAAATCAAACCGAAGCAATATCAGATTATTCAAAACTATCAAAAGACCATGTTAACACAATTTAGTATAACCACAAAGTTTGCAATCTATCCAAAAATATTCCACAAACCGTGTTCTTCGCAAGTGATGCAATTTTATTCGCCACTACTGTATATATTTTACAACCTTTGTACAAAATCACAGTCTAACACAATTTCTCAAATCACCCTATATAATTCACACTATATTAATATCGCTATCGTATAATTTCAAGAACTCATTTTAAACAAAGAAAATTGTGTAATGCCGGATAAATTTAGAAACACGTTTCATGAAACGTTGGAGAGGAGTTGTCGGTCTCGTATAGTGCAATTTTATTCTATACTCTGCAATTCTTCATTTATTTCATTTTCACAAAGTTGTTCATTTATTAAAAAAAAACAATCAACAAGCGGTACACGCAACAAGCACCAACCTCGAGAGGCAAACACATCTCTGTAACAGATTAACGACGAACCAATTTGCAGGTCGCATTCATCCGCTAACGCCGAGCTAACGTCGTGATAGAGTTAGCAAAGTTTCTAGGAGTGTCGACGAGAGTACATCAAGGAGGATACATGACGAGAGTACACACGTGCCGGCTAATCCCTCGATAAGTCGTTCGACTGTGCACCCTAGTTAGTTGGTTAATATGAAAGAGAAGGATGACGTGATTTGTGGAGAATCAGCGGTTCTGTCGGCTGTTTCCTCTACTTGCCGATGCGAACATCTTCTAACCTACTAATCGTCTCGATGAATCAGCTTTACCATGCAAATCCGACATTGAGTTGGGAACCACGAGATACAGAGCGAAAGATAGACAGAGAAAGTAATCGAGGGGCCAGCGAAAAGGTGTTTCATTAATCCGAAACGATTCTCGGTTGATCCGACCATTCGAGATCGTTAACGTTACCTCGAATTACGAACGACAGAAAATTGGTTGTAATCGGGGCCATAGGAAATCTCGCTAATGACACTATAAAATTACTTATGGTGCATTGGTCCCTGTGACGGGTACTAATTTTAACACCGAGATAATGAGGCGCAATGCCCGCGCGTAAATAACGCTTAAACGCGCGTAATCGGCACGTGCGGTGCGTCGCTGCTCCCGATGTAACAGGAGAAACTTTCGTTCCGGTATAATTGGTAGACAGCTGAAATTTTATATGTTTCGCGAGTGTTCGGGTATCACTGATTCTAATTTTGTATTTGTTTCTTAGGATGGTAAATTAATTTGAATAGTTGACACACTATGGCTGGAATTTTACTTTATTTAAAAAAAAAAAGAAAAAAAAAATTTTATATCGTATTAATTGATTTTATTACTGTACCGTTGTATTTGTATTTGACAGTCGATTCGTGGGAACAATTTTGAAATCAAAGTGAGAAATAGTAATGAATTGTAATTACTATAGAAATAAAATGTAGAATGAGTAGAAGTAATTATTATAAAAACTATAGAAATAGTAATGAATTGTAATTACTGTTTCTCATTTTGATTTAAAAAGTTGTTGAACTAATAATTCCTATGAATCGATTGTCAGGTATAAATACAACGGAATAGTAATAAAATCAATTAATCCAATACAAAATAAAGACAGTAACATGTGAGTATATAAGTTTAAAGTCACACGGCGACATAGAAAATTTAACCCTCTATGGGACCGTGTGACTTAAAAGTTACAAACTGATGTATCTATATTTTAAAAAATTAATTTTGTCTAGTTATCACTGCACTGTTAAATTTGATTATTGTATTACTGTAGTGACACTACGATCCATCTACAGTAATTATTAATTCAAAAATTTTCAAATCAAAGTGAAAAACTGTAATCAATCGTAATTTTTTCTCCAATAAGCAGACAAAATTCGGGCTATAGAGGGTTAACAAATTATTTGGAAGCATCGTTTCAATATTATTAAAATTTTACCGTCTCTTGTATTTTAATAAATGAAGTAAATGATAAATAATAAGAGTATAAAGATAATTTTTTATTTCTTAGGTATGATATTCGTAATTTTAGGGTTCGAGATATGTCCAAGAATGATTGTAGATTGATGAACAACACGGTTTCGGTAGAACCCCATGACCCTTCAAACCACCAGAACCCATAAGATCCGTGGAACCCCTAGAATCACCAAGACCCTTGCAAGGTTAGAGAGTTATAACCCTTCAAACCACTAGAACCTTTGGGATCCCTGGAACCAACTAGATTCCATGACTAGCCAAATCACCGAAACCTTCGAGAACCTTGGAACCTCAAAGATCCACAAGATCTCCATAAATCTTGAGACACTCGCTATCCTTAAGATTCTCTAAACTCAGTGAACCATTGCGATTTTCGGATTGCTGCAATGCTTCTGAGTTTTCAAATACCAACATCTTTCGCGTTATCATAATATTACAGTGAATTTCGGTTCATTAGGACACATTGGGAACGGACTAATTTGTCTGAATAAAGCGAATTTCAACAGACAAAATCTGAACAGGGTAAAAAATAAAGTGAAAAAGGATTCATTGAAAAATAAATGTATTCGGTGCTGAATACAAATATGTGTTTGAACATGTAAACAAAGCTAATAATAAGTAATAAAAAATAAATAAATAAATAAACGTTTCCAAACAGTATCGCTACTTCATAACAAGCCAATCGTAAACTGTCTTAACCCTTTATGGCTTTGTGTGACTTAAAAGTTACAAATTAATGTACCTGTATTTTAAAAAATTTATTTCATTTAGTCATCACTGTACTATTAAATTTGATTACTGTATTATTGCAGTGATACCACGATTCATCTATAGCAATTATTACTTTAAGAATTTTCGAATCAAAGCTTTAGTTATAAATTATAAATCGTAATTTTTCCTCTGATAAGTAGACAAAATTCGGGCTATAGAGGGTTAACACTTAGCCAACCGCACTTGTCACAGTTAACTGTACAATTGAAACTCAATACCATTAAATAAGAAAAAAGAAATAAGAAATAAAATGATACACTGCGCGTTGCTAAAGAAAAGATGAAATATCTCCCAATTAAGTCATGCAGCGATTTATTTCAAAATGGAGAGATATCCCCATTCGGTGATTCAGCGACTTATTTCAAAACGGGGAGATCTCCCCGTTCGGTTGGCTAAGTATTAATAAAACAATGTTTCATATAACCGCAGTGGAAACAGTACATTTTGTTTCCATTTTTCAGAGTTTGTCCCGTATAAATGGCTTCCCAATTAACCGGAATCCACTGTATAATTTTTTATAACAAATATTATTTGAACTTTAAAAACATCGTACAGATTGTGACTATAATAGTCACGATGCTTTGATTTAATGGTGTCGATATAAAATCTTCAGGTTTGAAGGATTTTTGTGATTAATGATAATATGTATTGCTTTGCGATTTAGAACTACCGAAATTCTTTAATTCTTAACCAGTCAACTGTGTTTGACGTCTATATCCGTCATGGAGAAATGGCAGTATTTTGTGACACGACGACTATATCCGTCATGCGTGAAATTTAGTTACCATTTCCTATTTAAATTGTAATTTTAGCGAAAACTAAAATATATTCGTAAATTTCAATATGTTTAAAATCTTTGAAAATCAAACCGAAATAAAACAAACAAATAAAAAAGTATAAATAATTTGAGATGGATTCATGCATCCACGTATGGGGCTGGATTCTCGTGACACACATAGGTGCGCGCTCTGAAAAGAGTTCGCCACAGCTAACTGGTTAAAGCATAACGAATTTTAAGAATTTGGAAACTATAATGATCATCGATACAGAACCTTACAACTATGGTACAGTTATTATCAAACACCATAACGCTTCGATCATTCAAATTGCAATTGTCTCGTTTAAAAATGATTAGCATCTTCGTATTATTTATTGAGGGATACGTAGAAAAGGTAGTCTATTTAGTGGCGAGAGAAAGATGCAAGGAAAAGAATAGGAAGCGTTTCGTCCGGGGCCTGCTAGTGGACTCGTCAGTAAGGCATCCTAGCAGGCCAGTGCCTCAGACGCGGGGATGTTGAAGTTAGAAGAGGGATCGGTATAAGTACTAATCGTACCGTTTCCGAGGACTTGCGGAAAAGTCGGTCTTGTAGGTCCCTCTGGTGGTGGAGCGTAGGAGGGCCGCCACAGTCTAATTTTGAGAAAGTGTTAAAAAATATATATTTGATGATACAATAATACAACCAGGAACTATGTCCATCCTATACCGAATTTCACTTCGTACTGGCTAAAAGCCACGTCCTTTCTTATAGTCTAGAAGCCTTATTACCGTTTACCTCGTCAGATATGCCGGTTAGTGTCCTTTGAGTTTTTTCGAAATTTTTTACCGCGAGGGTGAAAGCAGCACCCAAAACATTTTCCGATGAAGAGTTTTATTGTCTAACTGTATTTTACTTTTACATTATTAAATCAACTACCACAGACGTTAGCTAATATACAAATCATCAATTGAAAAACATTTCCAAGTAATTTCTTACAGAAATTTCATACAGAATATTCGTTGCAACAATATCCAGGATGATTTTGAAATCTTTCACAAATCCCAATCCCCTAAATGAAATAAAAAAGCAAACGAACCTCGATGTATCGACGTTTCACCGTTTCAATTACTTACACGATCCACGAAACCAGATTCCACGGCAATCTCGTTCGCGCGAGCCATGGAGATGGCGAATAAATGCTTCCATGGCCGGAAGTATCGCAAGTGAGAAAACGAAGGGAAGAAAAAAACGAAGAAGCGGGGAAAAAGAGGATAAACTCTCCTCTCGGAAGTTAGAAACGAGTTGGCGTTAGGGAAGAGGGCAATGAGCATCTGGGGAAATCTTGTGAAATAAGAGGAGGTAGCATCGGAGAACGAAAGAAAGAGAATAGGAGTGAAAGAGAGGAACAGATTGGCTCGTATAGCTTCTAGGTCCGGTTACACCACAAACCCGATAGCCCAGTGCTCCCGTTGAGTAGCCTGCTACCCGCTATGTCTAAAGATATCCTAGGAAGAAGTTCCCAAACTTTTCACTATATCGCCAAATTCAGGGTTTCGCGTAAAATTTCCATCGTCGTCTCGTTTCTCGCGTTTCTTCCGGTGCGCGGGGCCAACGTCTTCTTAACCTATTTGCATCATTAGCGTATATATGCGCTCAATTTTCCTGGTCACTATCACCGGAGCGTATATATACGTTCAATTTTGCTGGTCAGTACAGTAAAAGCTCGATAAGTGTTCAGAATTTGGGACCGGCAAGGAACATTTAGCGGACAGGAGACTCGCTTTTGCAAACCGTTTGTATTTTGCCGACATCGACGAACGTAGAAAAAGACAGGTTGACGAAGAAGAAAGAGGGACTAAGAGTCGAGATGGTCGTGAAGATTAAATGTTTACGCATCGGTGAAACAATACTAGTGCATCGAACAAACTTTTTTATTTTTAAATCTTTTTTAATAAAAATTTCACGGCCGCACGTCTACGCAGTCAAACGTTGCCAGGGGCCGGCAGTATTTTTGAAGAATTAATTTTAAAGAACATTATTAAATTCACGACGAGCGCCGACATTTGCTCCATAATTTGCGTGGTACACACAATACATACATAAGCTCGAAATAAAATTTAAATACGAACAATATGCTAAATAAATAAAACTCTACTAATAAAAATTAACTGATTTAAAGTAAAGTGAACTAATTATATTACAAAATATCTGCATTTTAACGTACCCATCAAAATGATCCAATCAAGGTCTCGCTTCAGGTAGTCGTGGCCTATGGTCCTGCTTCGCTTGTGCTAATTTATACAAACTTTCCTAGAAATATTTGGGTCTGTAGGACTTTTGGACAAGAGTCCTGGGATCAACCCGGTGTATACCACATGGCACGAGCATTGCGTCGCAACACTATCAACTTTGTTGGTCACTGTCATTATTCGTTAGCTAAAAACATAGAAATGGAAGGTGTTGTTGGAGATGAAAGTAGTAATTCTGATTGTAGCGAAGAAGAAATTAGACTACTGAAACCAAGACGAAGTATTGAATATAATAAAAAAAAAAAAGTGGCGATAAAGACCTTCTTTTCATATTTCCTTACGATGCAAACGAGATAAATCAAGAAAAATAGTTCCTTGTTTCATCGAACAACCATGATTCTTCATTTATTAGCAGGGGGAAAAGTTTCGCGAGGAATCGCTCGTTTAATTTCTTTATTTTGCTCTATCGGATAAACTGGACTCGGTTTTGAAAGCACGGGCGCGTAAATTTCGATAACCGTCAATGGAGAAATTGATTGCGATATAAATGGAGGGTAATGATTGATGGAGACAATGATTCCAGATAGGCGGCGGACGCATGCGAGTATGATAAATAGGCTTGACAAAGTTTCGTACAGCATCCGCCACTTAGGCTTGTATTAATTCAGACATATAAAAAAGTGTTTAAAATGATTTTTAACGTATTAATCAGATCGCTTGTTACTTTAACCCTCCGCGAACCAGATAAATAAAAGATACACCATGAACCGTGCGAGGTCAGCTTTACCCCGACCATTATACATCTACAAATACCTCGTTCGAATAAAAACGCACTTTAGAATTGTGTTTCGTCGATTTCATAATAGGTTCAGATCCAAATGAAACAATGATTTACGTTTCAAATCTTTTAAAAGTTAACGGATTAATATGTCTGAAAACTTTTCCTCGAAAAGAGTGCAGCAGTTTCAAAACCGCTGGGATTAATTCAACCCCACCTGGTTCGCGGAAGGTTAAGATCTTCAAACAGAGCATTAAAATTTAATGAAGAAGAATTAATTTAAAAATTCGGTCCATATTTGTCCTCCCAAACCTACCTATGACACAACGTGTTTCTAACACGAATCTAACAACTTCCATTAAAAAGCAAAGAATACCAGAGAAAAAGAAGAAAAAAATCTGATAACGTACGCAACATCGACAGCTCTTCCTCCCCAATTAACGGCTTAAGAGAAATGCCGGGAATCTCGTCATCCTTAATTATTCACCTACACATCAACACAGAGCTCCGATCGAACGGCCCAAAACTTCGCGCTACGAATCTCACCGACGCGCAACCCGTGCGTTGTAAAAACAACCCTCTGGTCACGAATCTCTTTCGCCAAGAGTTTTCGTCCGGAGGCGCAATTATCCGTATCCTTGCTCGAGGCAGTCGAACGCGAATAGGAAACGCGTTGTACAAGCGTTTCACGTGAATCGAGTCTGTTTTTTTTTTTTTTTTCTTTTTTTTTCCTACCAAGCGAGCCTCGTCAAGCTTGCTCCCCAGGGGTGATTGGCACAGCGAATCGAGTGGGATGGGTGGTTGTGCGGGGGTGGCAACGAAATATCGACACTGTGAAATTCAATGGGTTGATTTATGACCGCCATAAGTCATCAGTGACGTCACGCACCACCCTGCACACAGGTTAGTCGACACGAGCAACCCCGTCGAACGAGCGAGCCTCCCTTTACGACCGCGTACCCCGTTCCGTTCCGCTCGCGCGTTTCCCATCTCTGCGTGAACGTTCGGCTAGCTCCACCGTTGGCTGATTTTCCTTCTCCTTTCTTCTGCCCTCTATCCCCCTGGTACACGCAGTCGTTTCTCCTTTGTCTGTCCTTTTTTATGGAACACCGATGGGGCACGAGGACGGGGGTGGATAATAAATGGAGGAAATTAATTGCTCGCGCACGATACATCGCTGCCTCGTTTGATCAGTCACGCTTCATGACGCACTTTACAGGCTAGATCGAAGCTCGTTTCCCTGCGTGCACCGGGAATTAACTAACGTGCCGGATCGCATATCAAACAGATTCGGAGGGGTCTTCTGGAAATTCTTTCTGATTCTCATAACTTTTTTTTTTATTTCTTTTATTTTTTTTTTTTGTGGAAGTGTGTTGGTGTTTTTGAGAGGGGAAGGTTTGTTGGAAGAAGGGTATGGATAGGTGGTTTGTAGATTGTGGAGAGTAAAAGGGTTTCTTCGATTTGGCTCGAGTCCAAGGTTTAGGAATTTAATGTAAGAGATGTGTCAGGGAATTTTGAAAATGGTTGAGCGAATTTTGTGGTAAGGTTAATTTTAGAATGATTGATTAATAAGTGCGGTTTTGATTTNGTGGAAGTGTGTTGGTGTTTTTGAGAGGGGAAGGTTTGTTGGAAGAAGGGTATGGATAGGTGGTTTGTAGATTGTGGAGAGTAAAAGGGTTTCTTCGATTTGGCTCGAGTCCAAGGTTTAGGAATTTAATGTAAGAGATGTGTCAGGGAATTTTGAAAATGGTTGAGCGAATTTTGTGGTAAGGTTAATTTTAGAATGATTGATTAATAAGTGCGGTTTTGATTTATAAAATGTATATAAAAAATATTAGTGGCTTAATTCCTGTAGGAATAAGANGGTTTCTTCGATTTGGCTCGAGTCCAAGGTTTAGGAATTTAATGTAAGAGATGTGACAGGGAATTTTGAAAACGGTTGAGCGAATTTTGTGGTAAGGTTAATTTTAGAATGATTGATTAATAAGTGCGGTTTTGATTGATAAAATGTAGGAATGAAGCATGTAATTTTAGACGTACATATATATGGCTTTTGATAATATTAACCCTTTGCACTCCGAGTGACGGTTGATATTTTACCACAACTGGTTCGTTTTTAATAAGCTACTTCCAAAATCTGTATTGAATTTCTCTTAATTTTCATACTTTTATATTTACTAACATACATACATTGATAAAAATCGATGAAATTTATGTTTAATCAATAAGAATGTGTTTCATATTATGAAACTGCAAGGAACGAAGCAAGATGTAACGTCGAGTCTAGCTCGATATAAAAGTGCAAAGGGTTACACAACGTACTGAATATTAAATATTTATACAAGTTGCCCACTGCTGGTTCAAATATTTTCCATCGAATTATTAAATAACAAATGGTATCTTTATTCGCTTCAATTCTTTAGAACATTCAACTTTCTCACAAGCACAAATTTAATTATGTGAATCTCTTGTAATACCAACCTTCTTATTTGTAACATTGGCCTATTTATAAATAAGTTACACTATCGCTCATAAGTATCTGGACACTGATAAATTTGTCAAGTTGATCAGTTTCTAGTAACGATACATAAATGTTAATGAAACGTCTAAATTAATAACAATTTAATAACTGAAAATGATATTTACTACCTTCATAAGCAATCGACACGTTGTAAATTGAAATTATCTGTTGATAAAAATTTTCCAATAGTGTATTAAAATTAAATACACGATTGAATCAATCATGGTAGATAAACGTCATTATTTAACCCATAGCTTAGCAATTAAATAATCCAAATATAAAGAGCTTTTCAAATAACAAAACACTTCCATAAAGTTCGACACTTATAGACTTTAATGTCATTTTTATTGCATATTAGTTCAGCAATTTGTATATAATATTCAATTTTATCCTATCATAATATTCTGCTACACATAGTTCTAACAACAACAATTAAATAATATTATTATACATATATTATAATAAATATATTATTATAAATATATTAATATAATAATATTAAAAACAAAATTATAAATTACTGTAGGATGTGAGAACGAACTGTTGGGGTTGAACGTGGTGTTAGAAAAGAGTGAAGTGTTAGGAAAAATTAAGATGCGGATGAAGAATATTTAGACCGAATAACAATTTTTATCAGAAGAAAAATGCGTGAACGATAGGACCAAACGTAGAGTGTGTCAATGTGTGTGTGAATCCGTGATCGAACGTTAAGCGTGCGGATGAAGTTATAAAAGGTAAAAAAGAATGAAGAAGCGATCTTTTTGCTGTCTATCCGTCTAAGAATAAAAGAGTAACCGTCGCATATTTTTAATAAACTTGTAATTCTAATAAAAAATAGTATCACTTATTGATATCCCCACATTACATTTTGTCAAAAATAACCAAATGTCCGGATACTTTTGAGCGGTAGTGTATATGAATACTTTTGTTGCTGAATTAAAAAATAAAAAAGTCTTGAATGAATGTTGTTGTAACGATTTTAAAGCTGACAGTCTATTCGTGTCACGATCACGAAGGTACGCGGTTCAAGAGTTAGGTAGTTCTTAAATTAATTCAAGGCAACGCGACACGCGAGATGTGACTAGTGTCATATCGATATAACGATCATTCATATTGATGGAAAACCAGGCGGGACCGGATACGCGTGACTTTCCTCGCAAACATTGGCAATGGCCTTCGATTCAATGTACAATATATTTGCCAATGTGATGATTATCGATATTACGTGCCATCAGTACACGTGCACGGATTATTTGCTCGATTCAAAATCGTTGGAAGAATAAGCTGTATTTATTTAAACTCGATGTTTCGAACGAAAAATACATCGGTCTAAATTATTTTATCATCACATTTCTATATATTAAATTTTACCTAAAATTTGTATTTTCTTAAAAAATAGTTCATAGTAGTTCCAATAAACACAAAAATTCGAATAATTATATTTATGTTATGTTCGTATATTTACATCTATTCAACTTTAAAAAACAATTTATTCAATGGAATAGTTTCACATTTATATTCTTTGTCTTACTATATTTTACTAATAAATCATTATTAATTAAGACTAGAACTGACGATTAAAATATACTTATTTTCCACAAAAGGAATCAAAATAAAGGGCATACGAAAAAATAAGTAATTCAATGTAGACAATTTTTTTGTCCATCTTTTTACAAAAAAAAAATCACGAAAAATGCACAAGCGACGTTTTATAAAAATTTTACGATAAATTATGAATTATTGTTTCTTCAGTATTAACACTAGATTTACGGATTTCTGATTTCATGCTAAAGTGCAGTAATTACGTGTGTGATAAAATGAGGAATGATTATATTTTTATTAGTCAGAAAAATTTATTTTATACGACGTGTAGACACGTCGAACGCACTGCAGAAGAGATTCGGCCTGACGTGTATACACGTCGAACGCACTTAACAGGTTAAATATAGATAGACGTATCTAACAAGAGAAATAAACTACAAAAAGCAGTTCTTCTGCATAAATTTCCTTCTGAAGTAATTTGAAAGCGTTAAACCGAGAGAAGACACTCAACTAAAGCATTAAAAATGGAAAGAATACGTGTTCCAAAATACAAACACTAACTGTGCAGTACGTATAGCATAGGTGACTAGATCCTGTATTCGGATAATCGATGTTTTGGGTAATCGACTGTGCCTTTAATTTCATCAACGATACAACTTTTTCCGATCTATATCAATCTTTTCCACTGCCGTTGCTACAGCCCCATCGCTACAAATTCTTACGAGCAGCCACTGAACGTGGCTCATTCCATACGCCAAACGAAAAATTATTGTTCCTACCAAAATTCTTTCGCGTCAACGTACAAACCTGCTAAGCGTGGTGCTCGGTACATGCTTATCTTACGAACTGGCGGCAATAATTTATACAATTAGCCAGGCACGTCGAGGTCCGGCGAAAGACCTGGTACCGTGTATAAATTAAATTATCAAAGACCGGCATCCCGGTCCCCTCGATGTGTACGCTACGTGGCCAGGCGATTGTACTTTGTTGTTGTCGAGCAGACACGAACCGGTATAAATATGCGGCCGCGTATATACGATCGGCACGTGTGGTACAACCGCATGCCTCCGCGCCACGCGAAACAACGCTAAGAGGGCCCGGTATCGGCGTGCGAGCACCGTGCTCGGCCTGCTCCTATTTACGAGTACAATTATACGCGTTGATCCACGTGTGCGAGCTTACACGCAGCCGGCCGCATAGGCCTTCCTCTGGTCCGCTCAATTTTATGCGAGGGAATGCTCGCTGATTTCACTACGGCCGCACGGAAAGGTGGTTGCCGAAGCTAATTCCGGAGGCACGCGAGCCTCTAAGAGCAACCGACGGGCCTAGAATCGATGCACGGTTCATTGTCTTGATTTATACTTAACATGCATGAAGAAGCTAATTACTGCACCTAGACTGAGACGCGAGTTCCCTAGGTAGCCTACATGTACCCTCTCTTTCTCTCTTCCTACGAATTAACCGCGTTTATTCTGGATATGAACGAGCGAACGTGTCACGGTTGCGCTAATATTGTTGGTCGTTTATGGGAATTAAATGAATTAGTTTTGAAGGGTACAAATCCAATGATTGTGTGGGAACAACGAAATAGAGTGCTTGAAATATTTTATAATTTTAACCCTTTATGGCGCCGTGTGACTTAAAAGTAACAAATTAATGTATCTGTATTTTAAAATTGATTACTCTGTTACTGCAGTGATACCATGATTCATCTTTAGTAATTATTACTTTAAGAATTTTCGAATCAAAGCGAAAAACTGTAATCAATTGTAATTTTTCCTCTGATAAGTAGACAAAATTCGGGCTATGGAGGGTTAAAAGATATGCACACGCGGCGTTTTTATAATAAATAGTTTAGTTATTTGTAAAGATTTGATTGATAGTTTGGGTTCTTTTAGACGTATTTTAACACATCTTAAGCGGGTGTTTTCTTGCCAAACTCACACCATATAGCGGGCGATTTTTTGCAATTTGGGCGCAAAATTACTTCTGTATAAAATAGCTGTAACTTTTGAACTATAGGTTATTTTTTAATATAACTTTCAGTTTTACTCTTTATCCACTTTATAAAAATAAAAATACTTTCTCAGAAATCGAAAATGAAAAAAAGTTAAAAATTTAAACAATTCTTCGTCATCACATTTTATTCTATCGTCGGCCATTCTTATGAATTTACTGTAAAGAAAGGTCAAGTTATTGTAAAAAAATCACTTTGTCACCAAAAAACCCACCGATAATTCGTAGAAAACGAGTTTTGTGGTCTCCCGCGCTTTAATAACAATATACACAAAACGAGTTTAGTTGTTTCCCGCTTAAGATGTGTTAAGGGAAATTTTGGTGGAATTGGTAATAGGATTGTTTCAGCGTTTCCTCGAATAAAAAGTAAATTCTTGTAAAAATAACGGTTAGTGAATTACAGAATTTGGCTGTTTTATATTGATATAAGAATCGAAAATAACTGTATCAATATTTGAGAATCGAGTGGAACTGAACTTTGTAAAATTTTCTTTGCTAAATATAACGTATTAATTTAAACACTAAAACTACCGAAGCGTTCAAAACGAACGGCTTGTAATTTCTCATAGAAGTTCTATAAATTTACAATGATGCGATTCGGTGGATTTCTCACGATTTTCTATAAAAAAATATAGACAAAGATTTATTTTCCTTACGTTATGTAATTTTTAGAATACCTATCCTTTTTATTTCTTGGGGTACAAATAGGTCAACTTTAATCTCAGTAGTTTTAACGTTAAACAGATAAATACACGAGATCTACGAGTATCGATAGTCGAGAAACACATGAATTCTCAACGATATTTTTCTTCATTAAAAACATTTAATCCACCGAATCGATGATTTTCAATCACTGGTTTAACCTCAACGCTATTTTCTTTTATCCCGGCAACACTTCGTAAATCAAGAACAATTACACTGCACGAGCATCAACAACTAAGAAACGACCCGTTGGTTCGAGCACTAACTAAGACACAGCTGGTACCTCAATTTATTTATTAACTTCCTCGGTACTTCGAACAGGCAATAAGCTCGCACAAAATGATTAGTCGGGAAGATTATTTTGTCCACCGGACATTCGCGTCTACAGGATCAAATAAAGTGCTCAGACGGACTAATAAAGACACATACCGTCGAGCACGGTCCCTTGGATACAGGAACTTTCTTCCCCGCCATAAAGATCAGCAATGGCCCATATAATTCGACGAGGTCGGTCCGAGCAGCGGGTCGTCTTCGAAGAAACCTTAATTGGAAGACGAGGAATTAAGATAGTTCGCGAGACCAATAGCTCCATAGAATAAGGGCCATTTGTTTCTTAACTCGCTCGTAGTGACTCATCGGCTCGAATTCCGGAATCGATACGCAAGTTTCGTATAAACGAAATGCAATTTACTTTCCTTATAGCGCGAACCTTCTTCCATCTCCAATAAATTGTGACAAACAGTGGAAATTTCAATTATTACCTATTTATCGAGTTCTTTGCGTCGAGCAATTGCAGACACGCGGTTAATTAAGTTCTCCGGTACCAATGAAGTTTGCTTCGTTAACAACGATATTAACTTCGAGTTATTTATCAAACTTGAGTGCGCTTCAACCAGATTTACAGGTTCATACGTATACATTTTATTATAGGATTAAGAATAATAGGAATCGAATTATTGTAACGATATTTATCAGCAATTTTGTGCAACTGTAATTGGAATTAATTATCGGTAACTAGTAGCAAATTCGAATTAATAACGCGATGCAATTTTGTTACGGTAGTTAATGATCAAAGAGGAAGCTCAAAAGCATACCTCTCCGATAAAATTTGTTTCTCGTTCCGAGTTGCTGCACTTACAAATTCTTGAAATATTGATTGAATGCAGTTCTGATTAAAACTTTAAAATCATGTGGATTATGTTAGTCTAATAACAGAGTGGTTTATAACTAGAATAAAGGCATAATAGTTGTTGGCAAATCATTTTTTATAATTTTTTACAGTTTTATAATCTTTTTTTATAGATTTTTCATAGTAAGTTATACAATTTTTATAAAATAGAAAGTTCATAAATTTACTGTCCTATATTTTTGCGAATTTTCTATGATTTTCTATTAAAAATATAGATAAAGATTTGTCTCCCTTGCGTTATATATTTTTTGATATACCTTTTGTTTCAATTTTTGCGAATTTTCTGTGATTTTCTATTAAAAATATAGATAAAGATTTGTCTTCCTTGCGTTATAAATTTTTTATATACCTTTCGTTTCAATTTTTGCGAATTTTCTGTGATTTTCTATTAAAAATATAGATAAAGATTTGTCTTCCTTGCGTTATATATTTTTTATATACCTTTCGTTTCAATTTTTGCGAATTTTCTGTGATTTTCTATTAAAAATACAGATAAAGATTTGTCTCCCTTGCGTTATATATTTTTTGATATACCTTTTATTTCAATTTCTTCGATACAAAAAAGTATCTTTTAATCGCCCGTATAATCATTTATTTTACGAGAATACAATACTTTAGCAGAACATAAATCAAGTAATAATCGTAAAATAATTCTTGCAATCGTTAAAAAATTTGAAACAACTATTCAGTCAAAATTAACAGCTTCCAAAATTGTAATAATTCACCAAACGATAATTAATGTTTTCATTTCATCAGACAAGCAATAATACTATCCAGCGAATGCCACCCGTGCTCTGTAATCAATTAC
The DNA here is from genome assembly GCA_019453375.1 of Ctenoplectra terminalis. NCBI lineage: Eukaryota > Metazoa > Arthropoda > Insecta > Hymenoptera > Apidae > Ctenoplectra > Ctenoplectra terminalis. The sequence goes on along the minus strand of SMSQ01019374.1, from coordinate 94,729 downwards.
GCAACTCAGAATATTTTTTATTAACGAGCATTAATAAAAACAGTGTTTCAAGAGGAACGAGTAATGTGCTCTTTAATATGTCATTTTAATGAACAAATTCCTATTATTAACACAAGAGAATTCATGTATCCAGCGCGGTAACTAGTAATTACATACATAATAGGTTTTGTCTGACCTATTTCGACGCCGGGATGCATTGTGCCGTCTATTGTGTGGGAAATTGCGGAAAGTTTCATAGAACCACCGAAAACGCCATAGACGACGCAGCGTAGATCTCTGTTGAAGTAGACAGAAACTAATTTGAAACAAATCTTAACTGGCGGAAACTCGTTTAAAACAAACCTTTATCAGATCTCACCGGGCTATAGGTGTACAATAAATATCGATGCCCTTTGATCCCTATTGCGGTTTCATTAATTGTAATTTTCTCCTAATAGCAAAACGTTGTTGACTCGATAGAGCTGATATAAGATAATTAATTACTTTCTTCTTTCCACAAATTACACGGCGCATCGTTAAGAAGTTCTTTTGGTTATCGTGAATTTTAGTTTTAATATTTCATTTATGCAGCGGAACCGCAATGATATTAAAAGAGTACCATTTGCTCTACGAACAGTAATTTACATTTTTGCATAAATATTAACTCATATTTATTCATAACCGTGATTAAGCAATCTGAGTAAATAATGTGCAATCTATTATTAAACACAATTTAAATAATTTTAGCAGCGCGAAATAAATATGCCGCTGGATCAGATCCATCTCGGTGATCAAAAAAATAATTAACAATTTTGTTCAATATTCCGAAGCAAAACAGTGTTTCACTTCAGGTTGCTCGGAACGAGAGTAAAAAAAAGAAAAAAAAAACTGACGTTTCAAGCTAAAATTACTTACGGATAAGAACGATTCAATACAGTCAACGCAGATCAGAGATTCGAACCAGACCAGCTAACTTGGAACATGTAAACGATCATTGTCAAACAATGTGCACCGTTTGCACGCATGCATATACGCGCATGGGTACACAGATCAAGGTATAAGTGCTATAACCGAGTACTCTGCAACTCGCTGGATGTACCAACCACTCGAGTTGAATTCCATTCTCTCCCTCTGACTTTTTCCTCCCGTCCCGAGCTGCCGTTTTATCTCCCCTCTATTTTGCGCACTATGCAAAGATTTACTCAACAATATTTTCTATGAGGTTGCAGTGTCTTATCCCTCCGCGCACGTGACAGCTATCAAGGATCGTTTTCAGATGACTCACTTGTAACAGTATCCTTTGGCTCGTCCTATCGAGATACACCTGTATTACGGGAGATGAGCCCTCAGATTATTTGAAAATGAAGTTTTCTAATCTTTCGATCTTTGTATTTTTTAATCTTTGATTTTTTTATGCGTTGAATCTTTTTATCTTTAAATCTTTGATCTTTTGATACTTTAAATCTTTCAATCTTTGATTTTTTGATACTTTGAATCTCTGAGCCTTCGATTTTTTTAATCTTCAAATCATAAAATCATAAAATCATTGAATATTTAATGTTTAAACCTTCGATTCTTTTAATCTTCAAATCATTAAATTATTGAATATTTGAATGTTTAAACCTTTGATTCTTTTAATCTTCAAATCATTAAATCATTGAATATTTGAATGTTTAAACTTTTGATATTTTTAATCTTTGAATGTTTAAA
>SMSQ01019374.1:76700-93016 GCA_019453375.1 Ctenoplectra terminalis | reverse complement strand
TCTCTCTCTCTCGTTTACCCGTCTCTCGATTGCCGCGCGATTTCCAGCTTACCTGCTCCCTTGACACTTCGCCTGGTTCCCACCGTATTGTTTCACCTATTTCTCCCTTTCAGCTTGTCGTTACACCCTGTTAGACGCTTTGCGTATTCAGACAGAGTTTTGCCCGCGTTCGCGGCGAACGGGAAGTTTTCAACCTCCTTGCTCCCGGTTAATGCACAGCCACGCGAACCGGCGTGTTTTGTTCCGTTATTTCGCGATCCGGCGTTTCGATGGTGATGTCTGTGGTTGAGGATCGTGTAACCGGCGTAAGAGGTGTTAATTGGAGCGAGGTGAAAGTGATTTCTTGAAATCGACGTTTCGTGGGAATTAAGTGGACGAGGAGTTGTTCAATCGGACATTGTAATCTTGGGTTATACCGTGAACAGTTTAGGTCTTGACGTTGCTGATATGTTTGTGGTAGTCGGAAAGAAGGCAAAAATTCGGGGCAAGTCTGGTAGGCCTGCCGAGCTACCTTTTTCCAAGGGTTAGGTTCCAGCCAGACTGGTTCCTTTTTTCTTTCGCAGAGAATCGGTAGAGTCTTTAAGCGGACGCGGCATTGTATGGTCGAACGTGCACGTGAATATGTATACAGAGTGTCCTAAAAGGTCTGTGAGTTCTTCTAAAGGATGATTCCTGAGATGATTTCAAAAAAGCTTTTGGGGAATTTTCTGTATCTTTTTTTTTATTAAAAATGTAGATAAAGATTTGCCTCCTTTCCATTCAGTATTTTTTTTATACAGCGGGTTCCAAAGGGATGATTCCTGAAAGTCCCTTTAAGGGATGATTCCTGAGATGATTTAAAGCAACTATTTCCTTTGCGAAAATGTCAAATTTGTCTTTGTTAACGAATTGTTAACGAAAAACACTAACTAATCACAGAACTTTCTTTCACTTAATAAATGATAGTCGTTTTATTTTGGTTATAGTAAAAATAATTAAAAATAATTAAAAATAATTAAAAATAATTAAACAGTGTTTCTTAAAAAGATGCATAATAATGCATTTCGCAAATTAACATACAATAATATATAATTTTTGAAATAAAAGAATTATAAGAATTATAAGAATTATAATTAAAATTATAATTATATATCATTCAAAGATATACTACATTTATATTTCTGATGCGTTTAAATTAAACAAGGTTTTATAATTAATGGAAAATGGAACATACTACGTAGCTTAATAGTAAAAGTTCCTTTTAATAATGAACAGTAAGAGGAAAGCTCAATTGTGCGAAACGTTATGTTAATTAAGCACAAGGAACAATGCTCCTAATCTTGATGAGTTAAAAATATAAATTCACCTTCGCGTACAAAAGATGAAGCCTGCATTATACTCAAAAACAATACACCTGTACACATGCATACTTGCGTCCAAATGAAACCTCCGGTGCGAACAACTGGATTGTAATAAACTCGATAACACGGATACCCATTCTGTTGCCCGGGTGACAGAATGACAGTGGCTACGACCCCGAGCAATGTATAACTGTCCTCTTTCTCCGCTCTGAACGATCATTCCTTTCCCTTTTAAAGTATTCCCGATCGATTTCCATAGATTTATTCGCGGATTGATCATAAAACGAAGCGTGTTGAAAAGTGAAACGCATCGAGGCTCTTTTGCAACCGTAATATTTTTAGTTCGAGCTGGCCAATCGATACGTTTCGTAATCGATACGAGGCTTTGTGATAAATTAACTTAACATCGGTGCAACTGGACATGTATTTAATTCAATATTAACGATCATGGTAGGTTGTCAGATCGAAAATAATAGAGTATCGAAGGAGAAACGCGAAACGTAGCGAAGGATCCTCTGCGCCAACGACAAATACTTACCCGACGCTGTATAAAATTTGTAAAACCTGATATTGCAATCACCTGTACCACGAACGCGAAATTCGTTTCACTCTTGAAATAACGCAAGTCGATTACACAAAATCTACTACTATCGCACCGATAAATTAATTAAATTTCCAGTTTCGATAATCGAGATTAAATCCAAATAAATATACCTACCCTGGCTGAATGTTTACTAAATTAAAAGGGCATTATAGTCGAATCGTAACAGCCGCCGCCAGCACCGGGCGTGCATTAATGGTTATTAAAAAGCATTTCTCAAAATTCGTCGGTACTGTACGCAATAATAACCCCTCCGTTCGCCGGTATCATCGGAAAGCAGTCGTATCAACCGTGAATTCGCTGTAACCCGTCGTCGGGCAGAAAAGAAAAAAGAAAAAAAATGATGACGAATCGTTAATTTCTGGTTTCGTTTCAATTTCGTCGCTCGACGCTGGAAAAATTGATGGTTTAAACCAATAATAAATACAACTCGAGCGAGGGAAAAAGGAAAGAAGAAACAAAGATTCGACGTATTAAACGCGATGCAGGCCGAGCTGGAGCACGAGCAAATTTCAGCGGTCGAGCCATTCGTCTCTCGATTTACCGGGCCAGAAGGTGTGAAACGAATTAAACACAGGCGGTGGCAGCCCCTTCTTCATGCCTCTCCACGGAGAACCCTTTTCAACCGTCGTCTCGCTTCATCTTTCGGCCGTGTTTCGTCGCTGGTCTCCGTTGCTCGCGCTACAGGTCCGCAACGAACAATGAACATTGGATACTCGAGATAGAAAATATGGGTGGTCGGAGGTGGACGCTGGGGTGAGGCCAGCTCGTGGATCAGCAGATGATTACGAGGTCGTAAATTTTACAGGTTCCAGCGCGCGCGTGCAAGCACGGTTGGCGGTCCTCCGCACCACTGCATCACGAGTTGACGGCGCACGCTGCAAAAATTGTTCCGCTTCGCATCGCTGCTCGCCGTAGATGGTGTTCTATGTTTACTAATTGAAAAATCATTAGAGATGCATTGGCCGTGCGCTGGTACGGTCGTCGAGTATTTCTTATTGGAGTTCCATGTTGAGGTTCTTACGATGCTGAATTGTGAACGGTTCCGTGTTGGGATGGTGAAGTTATTGGTGGTTTCGTTTTATTGGTATTCTCGTGTTAATTGTGACGACGCGGAAAAAGGAGAGTATTGGGAAGTTTGGATGATCAGAAAGTAATTATTTAATTTTGTAAAAATGATTGATTGCTTTGCGAAGTTGAACAGCAGGTTGTTCGAACTATTTTGCTTCTGCTCAGAATAAAGAGGAATGTTTTTGTGGCGAGAATTATATGATATGTAATTAATATATTCTGTTTCCAATTGAATCCTTTTCGTGTATTTAAAAATTACATATTAGGTTATGGATAATATCTCTTCAAGATCGCGTACCCTGTACGGTATATCGCAAAAAGCTTCAACCGATTAACAGATTTTATAGAATCGATACAGAATATTTACTACTTCCCGATCTCTTTCAATACCGAAACCTTAAAAATCCAACTATTCATGTATTTAACTTTCATCGGCAATAACCTAACCCTGCCAAGCAGAAAAAAAAGGAAACAAACCCTGCAAAAAATTCAACTAAAACTATCACGCTGAAAAACCCACTAGAAAAAGAACTCGAAAGAAGCGGAAACAATGAAACGAATCGTTTTAAAGCTTCCAACCGATCCCTCGATCGCCATATTTCCCCGACGAAAGCCCAGTTAACCATCCTCCCCGCGTATCTTGGTTGGCGGGAAAATAAAAAGATCCCCTGGCGTTTGAATTTCGGGCTATACGAAGCGTGTAGTTCCAGGGAGTTCCCCTGTTATATATCCAGATTCGTAACGAGTAATATAATCGGTATCGCGGCATGCGATCGTCCGCTCACGCCAGCAATGCATGATACAGTCGAACCGTTCACGTCCGTCGGGCAGGGATATTCGATTTGCCCGTTGCCCGTGAGTAAGGACATTAAAGGATTAGGGTGAAAATCCCCGAAATTATTAGGCGATATCCAAGTGGAAAATGGAGCGCGGCTCGGAAACGCTGACTGGTCAGCGGCTGGTGCACGGTAACGGTTTGTCCATCTGTCCCTCGGGACGCTCGTTGTACGGTGTCTATGCTAAAAGGTCGGACCGATGCGATGGCTCGACAGAGACGCAGAGAAAATGGCTCGAATTGGCGGTAGGTGGGCGACGAAAGAGGATGAAGAGGGGTATTGTGCGTGTAATCACGCTAACCACCCAGAGAATGGATAACTCCGAGCGGGCCGACCGATGTACGCACGAGTGCACGCGTGTATACGCACGCCGGCACTGCTCGTCATTCTTTCATGCCGTTTTTCCAACGAATTTAAAAATTCACACCGATTTGGTGCGCTTAAAGGACGCGCTCTCGCGATTACGTGCCGTGCATGTTACAGAACCTTTCACGGAATTAACGAGCGCAGCCCCGACTGTCCGATGTTCTTACGATCTTTTTTTCTTTTTTTCTTTTTTTTTCTTTTTTTTTTTGTTTCTTTTTTTTCCAAGCTCGCGCCTGCTGGTCCATGCCCTCGGCTTTCGAAGCGTTGCTCCCCTTTTACCTTTTTTCTTCTCTTTACGTTTAATTCGCGACGGGATCCGACTGCGTTGTTGCTTGATAAACTGATACCGTTAAATCGCATTTTCGTACTTCGATTGCTCTCTTTCTGATGTTTCTGTTTTTCCTATCTCTCTTGTACTATTTTTTTTTGTTTTTTCTTTTTTTTTCTCTCGTTTGCTTCGCTTTTCCATCGCTTTGCGATTCGAAGGTTTTGATTTACAAATTGAGATTGGAAAGTGAACAGACGGAGAAAGTGTGATAAATGAAGTTCGTATTTTTTCCCGTCTTTGTGACATTGTTTATAGTGACAAGTTAAACAAGAAATACTCGTTAATTAAAAATTTAATATTTAACGCACCAATACTTTATGTCAAAGTTTGTGCCTTTGATGCGATACAATTAAACATTGCTTGAAGTATAATCACGTATCCAATTAAATTTCCCCATATTTAAAACCTTAAACACCGAGAAAGAATAAAGAAAGAATAAAAAAAGTATATTTTTAATTTAATAACTTATTAAATTATTAAACAAAATGTACTTTTTATCTTGTTCTTTCTCAGAGTGCAAGGCTTTAAATATGAATTTAATTGAATACGTGATTGTACTTCAAAAAATGTTAAATTGTACTCTATCGAAGGCATTCGGTAATTTGCATAAAATTAAATAGAATTAAAATTGATCCTCCATAAGAATCGTAAAAATATCCTATATTAAAATCAGTTTCGTTACGATCGATTCCCTCTATTCAATCGCCGATCATCCCCATAAAATCACGAGAAGCAAACTGTTCGGCAATGAAATCATATGAAACTTCCATATGTCCATCGCATGGATTTTTGAACCGGCCATCATGTGATTTTTATGATATCCTTAAAAAGGCACAGATGTACGTGTACATAAAAGTGTGTACCTACTTTTGGCGTCTCACAAGTTGGCAGCTTGAGAGATTGATCCCCTCTTTCCCCTTCGAGAAGCACTTTCCCGGTCATTCGATGAATCTTTCATCCAACTGTCGTAACATTGGCGATCATGAATTCTCGGTTGCGAGAGTGCAGCTAACCTATCTCTCTCGCGAGCGCATCGAATCACGAGGTGAAATCTCAAAGGGATTCACTGAGGGATATTACATAAGCCAGTCCATTTAACGTTATTACTTACAGCAAAAAATGAACTAGACGAACCTCGTTACTTCGAGTCGCGTTCATCTTTCACTCGTGACTCGCATTGGTTTCAACGGATTGCCGCGGATCGATGACGAGAGGACAAATACTTCTTGATTTTTAAACGAACAAATATTGGTAATATGAACGGACTTGTTTTTGAATTTCTGTTTCAGAATGTTTGAACAATTCTGAAATCGTGTAATCGTTTAATCAAAACTGTTCAACAGTCGGTGTACTACATATTGTACAGCTAATATCAACTCTTTGCACTTGTTGGCTCCCACAGTTTTCGTGGAGTCGAATATTTAGCAATAAAAACAGAGAATATCATGCATCCAATACTTATTAGTAAAACGAAAGAAACTTTTGGGACAAGCTAACATTTTTCGTCTTTCTTAGATCAGTTACTCGATCACTGTTCATCATCACTGTTATTTATGTAGGATCATACGGATCGCGTAAATGACAAAATAGTATTTTGAAAGGTGAATACACTTAATGATAATAAAATAGAGGTATAATAGAGACGCCTTCGAAACACGCTTCTCCACGTCTCGACGAGAACTAACGATCATTCGTGCTTCTCGAAAGTCGTCAGTCCGACTACAATGTATCGTCTTTTCGACGCTATGGCGTCGTTCGGGCCGCCTGGACCCGCCGCCACACAACAAACGCGGCCGCCGAACCTACATTTATTTCACTATATTCAAATGTCTCATTTGTAATCTTATGCATTTGGTTACTAAGCAGCTTAAAATTAAATTCATCATTATTCCTGTTAATTTGATCGTTTGGTTTAGTTTTTGTAGCTACTAGAAACAGACAAAATTTAAAATAATAATTTTAAACACAGTGCTGTATCATAAAGTGCGCTTAGATTCGAACGTCTAAAATGTAAGGTGGAATCAGGATTTGAGCGGTAATTAAAGAATAAATCGTCGGTATTGATGGATTCTTCCGAGAACGTGCCGCAGTCAAAGGGTTAATAGGCTCCCTGTTGACAAAGTATTAAAAATTCAGTATAAATTAAACTTCTCCGTTATGTAAAACAATCATAAAATGGCAGATTCATTTTATAACTGTACGAAAAGCTTTTCTTTCCTGTAGATTTGTTAAGTGTCCGACGATTTATGGACAGGAGTGTATATCCTCCACTCTGCGATTAACGCGACGTACATGACATTAAGACATAGATACATGGCTTTACAACAAATTTTTAAAAAATTATTCGCTCCACGCACGGAACATTTAATCAACGAAATTAGTGTTCATATCTGCGGGACGTGGTAGCGTGTGCAGGCGAGCGAGCGCGTGTTCTGCCGTGTTGCGATCGAGATGGACGCTCCTCGAAATCGCGAGAACCACGACGAACATTGGATCGGTGAAGCAATTCGAATGGTGACTTATCAATAGATATCCTTCCTCTTTACATTTCTGTTAGAAAATCGCGGTAGACAAACGGCTGAAGCAAGCCATGTGCGTTTCGTCAAGGTTTCCCCTCTTAAGGGAAACTCCTTGGGATTTAAAGTAATAAAACCAAGGCAGACATACTGGCGGGAAAGTCCTCACGATTCACGGATAGTCCAAAAGGACATTATTATAGTAGCCTTCAACATGAACGCATGTAATTGTAAAGGAGGGGTGAATTACTTGTCTCTCTTGATAGTAGAGTGTAATGATTATATATTTAACACCTGACTACAATTCACACTTACAATATTCTTAGTGGCCCTCATTTCTGAGGGCGTATATATACGTCTTTCGTAGCAAAAGGGTTAACGACAGAGTTGCAAGAATAAGCGCTTATATTTCCGCACGATAGCCAAAACCGAGCCGGTGTTAACGATGTATCCGCGCTCGAACGAACCGATCGGTAAAGTGTTAAGATTTTTCTGAGAGTCTGCTTCGATAAAAATTTTGTTAAATATTTATAAATGTTCAAGTGACGAGAGTGCACACCCCTGGCGACCTGAACGGAAAGTAACCAGAAATTGGTCCGGCACGGAACGTGTTAACCACTTGCGCTATAAAGACGTGCCACGCACGTCGAGATGCTTTTGTTACAAAACCGCCAGCGACGTGTATACCACGTCGATAGGCATTTGTCGCAGAAATAAAAACGACGNGTTAGAAAATCGCGGTAGACAAACGGCTGAAGCAAGCCATGTGCGTTTCTTCAAGGTTTCCCCTCTTAAGGGAAACTCCTTGGGATTTAAAGTAATAAAACCAAGGCAGACATACTGGCGGGAAAGTCCTCACGATTCACGGATAGTCCAAAAGGACATTATTATAGTAGCCTTCAACATGAACGCATGTAATTGTAAAGGAGGGGTGAATTACTTGTCTCTCTTGATAGTAGAGTGTAATGATTATATATTTAACACCTGACTACAATTCACACTTACAATATTCTTAGTGGCCCTCATTTCTGAGGGCGTCTATATACGTCTTTCGTAGCAAAAGGGTTAACGACAGAGTTGCAAGAATAAGCGCTTATATTTCCGCACGATAGCCAAAACCGAGCCGGTGTTAACGATGTATCCGCGCTCGAACGAACCGATCGGTAAAGTGTTAAGATTTTTCTGAGAGTCTGCTTCGATAAAAATTTTGTTAAATATTTATAAATGTTCAAGTGACGAGAGTGCACACCCCTGGCGACCTGAACGGAAAGTAACCAGAAATTGGTCCGGCACGGAACGTGTTAACCACTTGCGCTATAAAGACGTGCCACGCACGTCGAGATGCTTTTGTTACAAAACCGCCAGCGACGTGTATACCACGTCGATAGGCATTTGTCGCAGAAATAAAAACGACGTGTCCGCCACGTCGGCTAACAGTTGGATCGTTCATTATTCGAGCTACAGTTCCAGAGTGCACGACATCGCGCACCATACAGAAGTAGATTATTAATTAATAAAGTATTATTGTTGTTGTGAATATTCATTCATATCCGTGTAAAATTCTTTATGCAAGACCTTACCAACGCGCTAAGGCACTTCTTAAAGGTTTGTGCTCGTAGACGTGGTGCGGCGTCAATGTAACTCCTTACCGCGTGTTATATTGCAGAGCGCGGCACGGCAACCGAAAGTTAAATCGTAGCGCAAGTGGTTAATAATCTTGTAGAGTGTGGAATATTTCAAAACAACTAAAATTGTCAGTGTACGTCATTTGTATTTCCGCGACAACTGCCTACCGACGTGTATAACACGACGTTGGCGATTTTGAAACAGAAACATCCCGACGTGCGTGGCATGTTTTTCGAGCACAAGTGGTTAATATTATTTATATGCGTGTAGGAATAACGAGAAGAGCGATTTACGAAGTTTCTTCGATAGTTATGACAGGTATGTTTTATTTTAAGATATAAAAAAAACAGTGGAATAAATTTCCGCTCGTTTCTTGTTTTCATTCCAGATTGATCGTCGATCGATCGCTCTTCTTTCTTTTACGATTTCAGCCCACCACTTCCAACGTGAAACACACACGTAAAAAAAAAAAGTTGAGCCATCATCCCCCAACTTACCCTATTTTATTATTTTTGTTTTTTTAGTAAGAAAGAGTTAATATTGAGATATAAATTTATTTTGGACAGTTTTAACAATAAATCATTGATAATGCTTTGAAAAAAGTTAAGGACACAAGAAGAATATAAGAAGAATATTATAGTTCAGGCATTTAATTAAAAGCAAGGTGGTTATTATTAGAGGAAATATTTTAAAATAAATTTTCAATTTATGTAATCTTCTATCTTTGTATTTCCTTCTGTATCTGTTACTGTATTGGTTCAAAAAAGAGAAAGAGGAAGGAAAAGTAGAACTTTTATTCGAAAACTTTACTCGAATACTCAAAACAATATTGGAAAAGCAAAACTCTGTATAAGATCTTTACCCTGTAAATTCGAAGTTTAACATACATTTTCAACAACATCTGTTTTCATTTACTTCTCTTAGACTACAGATTAAAGAACAAAGTATCGCGATACTGATTTTAAAAAGCAGCTCCAGTCATCTTTCGAAGTTCATTAACCCTTTCACTGCGGTGCCTTCGAAGATAAAAGATCTTTTGCTACACAGATCGATAAACTTTTCATTAACACATTAACGATGGAACCTAATTTTTATAAATCTTACTACGGAATAGAATTAGAATAAATTGTTACTCGCGTAACTACTTTTAAGAATAATTTCGTATTCTAAAGATAATTCATTATAATTATAATTCAAAGTTTCAGTTAAGAAGATCATTTTTTAAAGTAATCTTTCACACGTCCTCGTTCACTATTTTTATCTTTTCAAGATATGAAACATAAAATACGAGAAATTTCATCACCCGTCCGCAATGTGTTAGCAACAGAAACGTACGTCTAAAAATCTAGCTACATGATTTCATAAATTAACATATAACATACATAAATAAAAATGATTCTATGGCACAGAAAATATTATAATATAATTTATAAAACATTTAATTTAAATATTTAAGGAATATTTAAAAAATACATAACAACCATTGTCACTGCTCGACGAAATAATAAACGCAATAAATAACAAGTGAAAAAAAGCAAGCAACCAAGTATTAGGTTGTCCCGAAAGTTTCTTTCGTTATCTTCACGCAGCAGCTTCGTCTGACAGTGTTTATATAAACGTACAGCCTTATTTGTTAAACGAGACACGGAGAAAGACAATGGTGCAGAATAAATTCCATGTAACATAATAATATATTGTAAAACAAAAAATATTATACATCCTTTGCTTATTAACACTTTACCAACCGGGAGCCTATTAATCGGCTTTTTACAGTCAACGTTCATCTACCGCTTGCTGCTTAATACTAACATTATGAAAATTAAAAACATTATTAACTCTCTGGGGAACGCTGGGATTAAAAGTGTCCCATCTTTTTGATGCACCGTAATGCATGGTGGGACATTTTTAGTCCCACCTTGATTTAGGGAAAAGGATATGTTTTAATAAGTACCATTCATGAACCCATGTGGCACTGTGGGACTATTTGAGTCCAATCCTATAACAACAAATTGAATTGAAGTACTATTATTTTTTTATGTTTTTACATTATGTGATTTCTTTATTAGTAAAGATATCCCAATTTTGTTTCATTTAAAACGCAATCAAATTTCTATGCAACATGGGTCTATTTTATTATCTGAAATCCTGTGCCGCAAAGAGTTAAATTTAATTACTCTACAATAAGAGAAACGATATACCAAGCACTCTCACGAATTTCGATTTAAAAACAAAGTTGCAAGAATAAGAGCTTATATTTCCACACGATAGCCAAAACCGAGCCGATGTTAGCGATGTATCCGCGCTCTGATGAACCGGTCGGTAAAGTGTTAATAAAACGAAAGAAACTTTTGGGACAACCTGATACATAGAGATCTGTACTCCACAAGTATTATCGATACGTCGAAGCCGATGGTTAAATTAAAGCCGACTAAAAGCACGATTAGACGAAAGAAGGGGAGGAATGGCGAAGGCAGTGGAATTGAAGGTAAAAAACAAAACTATAAAATAAATTTAACCGGTAGAAGGACAGTTTCGAGATTACCGGGCCAATGCATTTGTTTNATTCATATCCGTGTAAAATTCTTTATGCAAGACCTTACCAACGTGCTATGGCACTTCTTAAAGGTTTGTNACGCAATCAAATTTCTATGCAACATGGGTCTATTTTATTATCTGAAATCCTGTGCCGCAAAGAGTTAAATTTAATTACTCTACAATAAGAGAAACGATATACCAAGCACTCTCACGAATTTCGATTTAAAAACAAAGTTGCAAGAATAAGAGCTTATATTTCCACACGATAGCCAAAACCGAGCCGATGTTAGCGATGTATCCGCGCTCTGATGAACCGGTCGGTAAAGTGTTAATAAAACGAAAGAAACTTTTGGGACAACCTGATACATAGAGATCTGTACTCCACAAGTATTATCGATACGTCGAAGCCGATGGTTAAATTAAAGCCGACTAAAAGCACGATTAGACGAAAGAAGGGGAGGAATGGCGAAGGCAGTGGAATTGAAGGTAAAAAACAAAACTATAAAATAAATTTAACCGGTAGAAGGACAGTTTCGAGATTACCGGGCCAATGCATTTGTTTTACCGTAAAATCCGATAGCCATCGGCTCTCGGTCTATAAAAAAAAAAATGGAAGGGTGGGCTCGCAGTTGGGTGCGATTTCGAGATTTAAAGGAGAACGACCCGTTCGAGCCGTGTTCAATTAGACTTTATGTTTATCGTTTCGTTCACAATGAACGGGTGGGAGGCGGTGGAAGGTTGCAACGTGGACCGTTCTGTTAATCGAAGGGCTTAACGATTTTGGAACGAAAAAAAGGAGCCCCGCATTAACCGTGCCCTGATAAAACTACCGACTCCGATCCCTGAGTTTATCTCTCGTGGCTTCAATGTTGGTAAATATACCTTTTTTTGATGAGAAAAATTTTAATTCCTGTTTTTGAGATATAGCTTCCTGCTAGATGTATAGTATAGATTTTGAATAAAAAAAAAAGTGATTTTTAATATTGGATACAATTTAACCTGTCAACTGTGTCGGTTCTTGATCAGAAACTTCTTCAGAGACGGAAATAAAAATTTATAAACAGAAGAACTAGTTTTAGTTAAGTCGATTTTAATTCTTGGAAATATAAGTTTGATATAATTTGCTGCTAATGTAAATGTTATGTTTTCACGTATATCTTTCGCCGATTTTTTAATGGTATTTCTATTAATGAGTGTTTTATTTCTGTAATTTTTTATACTAGATATCTTTTGTTAAGAAAGATTTTTGGAAATGATGCTGACATCATACATAATCTTTTTCCACGTATATCTTTCGCCGTTTTTTTGATAATATTTCTATTAATGAGTGTTTTATTTCTGTAATTTTTTATACTAGATATATTTTGTTAAGAAAGATTTTTGGAAATGGTGCTGACATTATAGATAATCTTTTTGCACGTATATCTTTCGCCGTTTTTTTGACAATATTTCTATTAATGAGTGTTTTATTTCTGTAATTTTTTATATTACGTATATTTTGTTAAGAAGGATTTTTGGAAGCGATGCCGACATCATAGACAATCTTTTTCCACGTATATCTTTCGCCATTTTCTTAATAATATTCCTATTAACGAGTGTTTTATTTCTATAATTCTTTATACTAAGTTTATTTTGTTAATAAAGGGACAATTCAAGTCCATCATTCAGCGTTTCTATTATAATAAGTTTCTTGCACGCGGCGCGAACAACATTTTTAAATTTCTAGCTGGCCCGTTGTAAAAGAATCACGCTAAAAAAAGACGCTCAATTTTATGCTGCCGAAACAGCGATATTTTCATATTTTCAATTAGATATAACTAGTTAATGTTATTAAAAAACTTTTTCCGCGAATTGCCATTTAAACTGTTCCAATGAATATACATATTGCGGTATTGCACTAAAGTGTAAATATTTTTATTCATTTTCCCGTCGATTTTCGTAATTCGCCATAAGTGCACGCTCGATTTTGAGAATAATCGTGTATGCCTTTCATAGTCAAAGCTGGGTAAGCTCCCAGCGATATCTATATTGTATTATTTAATTAACAAATAAATCTGGAATGGCGAATCAATGGTCGCATTATAATACAGGAGTGTTTGCAAGTACATGTACTACAAAGCATGAACGTTGTCGGATCCCACCAGCCACGTTCTACGCTATTTAACGCCGAATCTATTCGAATGCACCGCGTAGTTGAAAGTTTAAACGAGAAGGAACTTGGGAAGACTTGTTATCGCGGTCGTTTAATCATTGCAGATTATGTAATGGGAAGAATGTGCGGTTAATTAGCGTGGGAAGCTATGAACTTTTAATCTTCGACTTTTCATGGAATTTTCAACCTTTTATCATTCTCTTCTCCTCTCGTCTAATAATTTCTCGCGATTATGTTTTATGGATGAACGAAAAGTAAAGATGGTTAATATAATATAAGCTAGACGTATTCTTGTCTGCTGGTAACTCCTTTTTATATTTCAGATTTATTTAACTGTACAATGTCGGGTTGTTCAGAAAGTTCGTAGAGAAATTTCAGAACAATTCAAAGTCACCGTGTTCGTATTAACCCTTTGCACCCGAAGACTTTTTTAAGTTTCAAAGGACTGTTGCGAAAACTTGAAGTGTTCTTTTGGAAAGAAAAAAAGAAAATTATAAATGTTTAAGATTTCTTATTTATTTGGTTAATTTACTTTTATTCTAAGATAAAAGCAGCGTTTGAATTGATGAAAATATGGAATCTAATTGAAAACATAATCTCTGAAGAAAATTATGCGTGTCGCCATAGCGGCGCCAGCCGAGTGCAAATGGTTAAATTGGTATTTTATTGAGTATTGTATGTACGCATCTAATTTTAATAAAATCGGTATTTTATTAAATATCGTTTGCTTTCGTAATTTTTTGTCGTCCATTGGATAGTTCCAGGATTCTTTTTATAAAAAATTTTTTCATCTTCTTCGACAGTGAATTTCTCCGAGTAAGTTTATTAAATTTTTTTTCTCCTTGTATTTTTATTTATTTATATTTATATTTACAGAGAGATCACAGCAAATAGTACCAATTGTCGCGTAACAAGTAAAATGTGGTTTGCAGTACGAGAATTGTTTAGTAGTAAAAATGATTATTATAAAATGATATTTTAAAATAGAAGTAATAAAACTGGAAAGCCATGAATAAATATATTTTCCACGCATCGCGTATTTTCCCATAAACCTGTAATTTTTATTGCTACGGTGGAACGTACATGTTTACATGAAAAAGTATACACGGTTTCAGTATTAAAAAACTCAAAGCTTGTGTGATCCGTTTCAGTAAATAAAAATATGTCATGATCCTGCTTTAACATTGGGTTTTTGCCGACTACAAAATGTTTCTATCACACTGATTTACTATAATTCTCTACATTGTACGAAAGCTAAATCTCAAATATCTTCTAAACTAATCATTTCTCGACCCAAGCTCTTCAATACTTTTTTGCAAAGGATACAAGAATACGTCGAATCGTGAAAAAATGCATAGCGCGTTTGAGAAAAAATAGAGGTAACTTAAAAATCTTTGAAGCGCCTTCGCTTCCGTAAAAGACACACGCACCACCTCAAAACTATTTAACCCTTTGCACTCCATGCGATTCTTCATCACCGAAGAAAACAAGTTTTATTTTGTACGGAAAAAATTACTATTGCTTGTGAAAGTACTTGATTCTATCCGTTTTATAAATATCCTTTTTCCACTCGTAAAGGAAATATAAATTTTTAATTTTGTTAAGTCGTAAAATGCCCCAGATTAGGCATCCGAGACAGGCGAAATTGTTTTACGAGCTCTCTTCGAAAAACCTGGACACCACGCGCCCCTGAGCCAAGCGAACGGGACCAGAAACCGTTACATTTCACACAATAGGACAAAAATTATAAACATTTTTCCCACTTTTTACATTAGTCACGCCCATAGCAAAAAATCATCCAATAGAAAATATAATCTACCCATTCCGTACACACTGAAAAACCAATCACACCAAAGACAACATTTATAAAAGACTATACACGAACACTCGAGACATCATCATTATTATCATTAGTAAACATTCAAACATCAAACATTCAACAAGCAGACTCTTTCGAGACACAACCGAATTTCGTAGACACGCGTCAACAAAGCAACCAGTTTGTACATCACGCAATCGTTACGAAATAAAAAACATTATACAGTCCACTTCAAATTTGTAAAAAGAGTTCCAGACCACAATTCTCTGAGTGCAAAACCCGCGTCATTTAATCGTCACGAACCAAACCGTGGACGCTGTGACGCAAAACAAATTTTGTAAATCATCACGGTGCGGTATCTTTGGAAATCTTAGCTTTTGTACAGTGTACATCACGCAATCGTTACGAAATAAAAAACATTATACAGTCCACTTCAAATTTGTAAAAAGAGTTCCAGACCACAATTCTCTGAGTGCAAAACCCGCGTCATTTAATCGTCACGAACCAAACCGTGGACGCTGTGACGCAAAACAAATTTTGTAAATCATCACGGTGCGGTATCTTTGGAAATCTTAGCTTTTGTACAGTGTACATCACGCAATCGTTACGAAATAAAAAACATTATACAGTCCACTTCAAATTTGTAAAAAGAGTTCCAGACCACAATTCTCTGAGTGCAAAACCCGCGTCATTTAATCGTCACGAACCAAACCGTGGACGCTGTGACGCAAAACAAATTTTGTAAATCATCACGGTGCGGTATCTTTGGAAATCTTAGCTTTTGTACAGTGTACATCACGCAATCGTTACGAAATAAAAAACATTATACAGTCCACTTCAAATTTGTAAAAAGAGTTCCAGACCACAATTCTCTGAGTGCAAAACCCGCGTCATTTAATCGTCACGAACCAAACCGTGGACGCTGTGACGCAAAACAAATTTTGTAAATCATCACGGTGCGGTATCTTTGGAAATCTTAGCTTTTGTACAGTGTACATCACGCAATCGTTATGAAATAAAAAACATTATACAGTGCACTTCAAATTTGTAAAAAGAGTTCCAGACCACAATTCTCTGAGTGCAAAACCCGCGTCATTTAATCGTCACGAACCAAACCGTGGACGCT
>SMSQ01019374.1:50103-76286 GCA_019453375.1 Ctenoplectra terminalis | reverse complement strand
AAATAAAAAACATTATACAGTCCACTTCAAATTTGTAAAAAGGGTTTCAGACCACAATTCTCTGAGTGCAAAACCCGCGTCATTTAATCGTCACGAACCAAACCGTGGACGCTGTGACGCAAAACAAATTTTGTACATCGTCATGGTGCGGTATCTTTGGAAATCGAGCGTAGTCGTGCTGAAAATAGTGTCTCCGTAGCCAAAGAAGCGCTAAGGATTAATTTTTCCTATAGAATTTTGTTTTATCTTCTACCGTTTCAACTGTGCCACCAACTTTATTCGCTTGGCAACTTTTCGTGTCGCTCGAATTCGAGTAACGCGGCAGTCAAAGTGTTATTTATCACAACTATGCCTAACATGGTCGATTCTCTGACACTAAAACTCTCATACGTTTCAAATAAAAAAGAAAGATATGAAAAATAAAAACCTGACCACCTGCTGTCGCTAATATTTACTGTTCAACCTACTACAAATACCATACAACGCGCATGGCCTCTGTATACCAGTTGATACAAACGATCTCACGAGCAACATCGAACAACTCCTTAGCACAACTGTTGGGGCGATAAAAACGCGATACGAGTGAAATTTCACAAAGCTATATCTGCACGACTTCTCCCACGCTCGCGGATTCCCTCGCGTTTCGCACCGGCCGCGTGTGGAATTCCCTTGCGGATAGCTGTCTGACGCGAGCCCTTTTGTGCCACTGGCGAAAACATAAATTCCCACCAAAAGTGAATTCGCTGGGCGTTACCCATATCGTGCCGCGAGCCAGATATCCGCTGAACCAGCGCGAACGCGTACATACATTACGGCTTATAAGTATGTGGTGAACCATCGAAGGCACGTTCACAATCGTATGTTAATAAAAAACAAATATTTTCTTTGAAAAAAAAAAATTATAGGGTTATTGCGAAACGTGCATCGTCATTGCGAAAAAGAATAGATTTTTTTCTTTCCATTTTGCACATTTTTAACTTCACGCCGGCGTAATGGGTCGTTGAGTAGCAGGCGAAATTCATATTTTTTCGTAATTTTCCGTCAAACTTTTATTTTTATCGCGAAAATGCTTGGATGTTTGATTGAAATATTACTTGTGTTGCAAGTTAGGGGCTGTGATAAGTATTTCGGAGTTTTATCCGATGTTTTTAATCCTTTTGTAACGACGGACGGTTATAGTCGATCTTCAGACGATGCCTTTGATACACGATGGACCACTACAGTCACTTGTTCTCGTGCTCACTTGTAATTTCGGTGTTCACATGTTTTCTTTGAATTTAAAGTTTGATTAAAAATGACTTTGTTAAGAAATCATAGATCCTTTTTTTATGGAAAGCTTTTTTTTTCAAAATACTGTCTTAGTAACTTCAGTCGTTAATAACTGTCCTTGCGGAGCGTACACACGCTACCGCTCATAAGTATCTGGACACTGATAAATTTATCGACTTTCAAATTTCTAGGGATGATACATAAATGTTACTGAAACGTGTAAATTAATGACAATTTAACACGTTAAGCGCCACGCCGGTCTCTGTGGACCGACGCTGAAATTTACGTTTAGGCTTCGCTAGTTTCCAAAGACTGACTGTATCAACTTCATAAAATGGGTTCTATTAAATCACATTAAACGAAGATACGACTTTCCTTTGCAAACTTCTACAATTCTCTTCTAAAATTCTTAACTATTTTGCGACCAAATGTTTTCAAATTAGTATCACAGCACACAGCCTAACGGCAAGTCGACCAAAATCAGCGTGGCGTTTAACGTGTTAATGACTGGAAATAATATTTACTATTTTCTTGAGGAATCGACACATTGTAAATTGAAATGATCTGTCAATAAAAATTCGTCTGTAGTGTATTAAAATTAACCATTTATGGAACAGTGTGACTTAAAAGTTACAATCTAATCTATGTATATTTCAAAAAATTTGTTTCATTTAGTTATCACTGAACTATTCAATTTAATTACTGTATCACTGCAGTGATACCACGATCCATCTATAGCAATTATTAGTATAAACATTTTTAAATCAAAGTGAAGAATTGTAATCAATCCTAATATTTTTTCTGATAAGCAGACAAAATTCTGACTATAGGGAGTTAAATACACGATTAGTAAAAGGACACTGCTCGAATTAACCATGATAAAAGAATGTTATTATTTAATCGACAGCTCGGCAATTAAATAACCGAAATATAAACAACTTTTCAAATAACAAAACAGTTCCATAAGGTTCGACATTTACAGACTTTAATGTAATTTTTATTGCACGTTAGCTGAGCAATTTATTCACAATATTCAATTTTATCCAATCATAATATTCTGCTACACGTAGCTGTAACAATAACGATTAAATAACAAAATGATAAATTACATTCTGTCAGAAATAAACAAACGTCCGGGTACTTTTGAGCGGTAGTGTATACACACGTATACGAAAGTATTGGAACGCTTACATTTTTAACATTTAACGGATGAAGTATGTATATTACACTAAAATATTACAAGATTTGTCATGTATATTATCGGATAGGTCCTAAGATAACGCGGTCCATGTTTATAATAACGTAGTATTATTTTCAAACTTCATTTGTGTTATCCTAAGACCTATCGGATAATATACATGACAAATCATTTCAAATATTTTAATGTAATATACATTAAAGTTACATAGCTGTAACAATAACGATTAAATAATAAAATGATGAATTACATTCTGTCAGAAATAAGCACGCGTCCAAATATTAGGTTGTCCCGAAAGTTCCTTCCGTTACCTTCGCGCAGTGGTTTCGTCTAGCAATGTTTAAACAAACATTCAGCCATTTTTGTTAAACGAGCGATGGAGGAAAAAAATAGAGCAATATGAATCCTGTATAAAATAATAATATACTGTAACACATAAAATATCACGTAATCATTACTCCCTATCAAACCGAAAGAAACTTTCGGGACAACCTAATACTTTTGAGCGGTAGTCGATACACACGTACACGAAAGTATTCGAACCCTTACATTTTTAACATTTAACGGATGAAGTATGTATATTACACTAAAATATTCCACAAGATTTGTCATATATATTATCACATAGCTCCTAAGACAACACGGTCCATGTTTACAATATATCTATTATAAAAACTATATACGACGTTGTATTATTTTCAAATTTCAATTGTGTTATCTTAAGACCTATCCGATAATACACACGACAAATCATTTCGAAAATTGTAGTGTAATATTCATATTTCATTCTTTAAGTGTAAAAAATATAAGCGTTCGAATACTTTGGTGTACGCGTGTATACTTTTGTTGCGGCGCGTCGTTCAACGAAAGTGTTACGCCGAACGCTCATAGCGAAAGGGTGAAAGCTCGATACAATAAGAAATGAAGCCAGGGGAATTAAAGACCCGTTATGCAGACTGTGTTAGTGAAAAACCATATTGCCGGCGGAGGGTTGGTAAAATAAAATATAATTGGTTTAATAAATACTCATGAGCGATAGTGTACGCGGCTCCGAGTGTGCACGTATTCGACGTGGTGCACACGGACGATCGTATCAGGGCTGACCGAACGTGGTTCGTTGTCGTTTTATCAACGACTCCTTCCTCTGGGTGATTGCCAGAGGCGAGCAAGGTAAAAGTGGCGCGTAAAGGATGCGGAGGAAATAAAGTAAGAGACGTGGCTTAACGAAGTCTGAGCACGCGTTCGCTCGTTTTCTTTCTATTCTCCGCTTTCGCTGCACCGTTTCCCTTTCGTTCGTTGACTAAAGGGTATAGCTGAATAAGCATGGTAAAAGTGCTACTGAACCAAATTGTACTCGTGACACGTTAATTGTTGGCTCTCTAGAAGAGAAACTTGAGCCAAACAACAACTTTTGCCAAATTTCAACACTCTTGTGTATACTCTTGCTCAGTGATTTGGAGTTCAAGCTTGATTCTTCTCGTTTTACTGTACAAAAAGTTATGAGAAAAATTGGAGATAGTTCTTGCTAACAAGATACACGTCAACGAATTTTTTCACATTTTTTAACTGCAAACAGGAATCTTAACACGTTCGCGGACAGTAAAAGTTTCAGCGAGGTGAAAAAGTTGACAGTCATTTTATATTTAAATTGGTTGTGATATCCCAAATTTGATTAAACACATTTTATAAGGGTAGTCAGATTGTCATATTTTAATCGTTATGTACAATGAATGCTATAGCATCCACGACAATACGGATCATAAGGTTATATAAAATTAAATTCAAAATAATTGACTTTAAGATTTGTATGCTATAGCATCCACGACAATACATATCATAAGATTATATAAAATTAAATTCAAAATAATTGACTTTAAGATTTGAATGCTACAGCATCCACGACAATACAGATCATAAGGCTATATAAAATTAAATTCAAAATAATTGACCTCAAGATTTGAATGCTATAGCATTCATGTCATTCTGCATCATCGTGAAAATTAATGCTATAACATTCACGTCCGCGATTCTTGTGTTAGAAACACAAGTTGTTTGTAAATTTATTTATTAAAGAAGACTTTTTCGAGCGCCTCGTCATGGAGTCTAACATATAATTATCAAATACGAAGCAAATACAAAAATAAAAAGGTGGATGGATAATACACCGTAAGAAACGAAAAAATATTGTGGTTTGATTGTTTTAACCTTCTATAGTCCGAATTTTGTTTGTTTATCAGAGAAACAAACAAAACTTTGATAGCGAAATTTTTAAAGTAATAATTGCTTCAGATGGATCGTGGTATAACTATAGTAATATAATAATAAAATTTAATAGTACAGTGATAACTAAATGAAATAAATTTTTTAAAATATAAATACACGAGTATGTAACTCTCGAGTCACACGGGACCATAGATGGTTAAATCTGCTACGGTCTTCGGGTCATTTCTGACCCAATCGAGTCTTTCTTTCGTTAAAAAATTTTCTAATTTTGAGAAAAATATAAAAAAGCTATCATTAACCCTTTGCGGACGGACACTCTTTCGACTCTGATTCATGGCAGGTGGAGGATAATTTCAATGTGGAACGAGATTATAAATTAAATATCCTAACAATTAGGCAGACAATAAAATAGAAGACAGACAAATGATCGACGAAACTTCGCATTGGCGTCTCCTATTCGTTTGTCGCTGTAAAGACGACAATTCGATTTAGAAATCAAATTATAATGTCGTCTCAGCGGCGACATCCGCAAATGGTTAATATTCAAACTTCCTTTTTTCAAATTTATGTTAAACGCACATTTTTATCGTAATTAGGAATCTTTAATCAAATAAGAGCATGTTTAAATCGAAAAGAATTTGAGAACCAGCAGGGGTTAATGCGAAAACTTCGAGTTCGAATTGACCGATATTCTGTATCTATTCGCTTAATTCACTCGCTTAATTCGATAAGTAATCTGTTAAAAATGTTTACAAAATTCGCAACCTAAAATAAATATTCAATGAAATTGTTTCCAATTCTCGAACAAGCACACTATCAATAATTTCACAATTTTATCAAAGAATCTAGAAGACAGGTCGTGGAAACCGTACAGCGAAGGTGTACATACGCAACGAGCGGTTAGATTCGAATGGTCATGAAAGGAAAAGAAGAGGTGGAAACGCGACGAAATGCTAACGCGGCCTTTAGCTCAATGAATATTTCAGCGTGTCAAAACCCCGAAGCCGGTTTCCAATATTCCGGCATCCATTTTCGTTCTTTATCCGCGGCGGAATTTTCTCAGCCTGCGCCCGTCCTTCCCGCCGCCAACAAGAAGTTGAAGAGGAATAGAGATGTCCGCGCGCCGTGACATGCCACGCTCAGAAAGATACGAGATGAAACCGATAGCAGAGAGAAACCTTTTGAGAAACGATTTCATTTTATCCTGCCCCTTTCTTAGAACGCGCCTACCCCTCTGATTGTCCGGATTTCCGCCCATATTCGCGCGCGTTACCAAATCGGATATTAACATACAATCGCGTTAAAGAAACGAGAACAGTAATCCGACAATTATAATTTATATTTTCCATTAATATTTATTTTTACGACATTGAGCGTAAAATATTTCAGAAATCAATGTGTTCGTATCTAAACATTAATAATCTCTGTTTCGATGATAGATTCGAGGCTTTCGGAATTATCTGATCGAGTGGTCACGATTTTTTCGAGGTTTAATCGTCGTTACGGAGACATCGAATTAAGCACGCATAATTCCTGTGCATGATATTCCATGATTTTTATTCTTGGTTGAGTATGCAGATAGAGTTTTCAAAGTTCGTTGGAACGGATAGAATTCCTGTTTTTTTAAGTATGTGGGGAGGAAGAAGGGTGAAAGAGATGTTAAAGTGTCATTAAGGGTGATTGATAGGCAAAGATGTCAAAGGTATTACATTTATGTTTTATTAAATGATGCTGTTGTTCCTTTTTTCGTAGCGCAAGAAGAGTAGATATTACAACGTACTCAATGACTTTCTGAATTTTACCAAAGTTATTACAAGCTGTTTAAAAGGTTTGCGACATACGCGTTTAATTCCTTTCTTTCTTCAATTACTTTAATAAATAAAAAATTGAGATAAAAGAAATTGCTCAATTTGTAATCTACAAATCAATAATTATTCGCCATATACAAAATACTAAATCCTACTTATTACAGAGATCAATCAAAGGAAAGTATAACATAAAAGTACCAAAAGTATTCAATTTCTAAAAGTAGATAAATAAACTAATTACTCTACTAAATCAAGAACCAAACTGCTCCCTTCAAATTTCTGCCACGAAAACCAAGTTCTTCCATCTTTTAAAAAATAAGTTTTTCGATGTGGTATATGAATTCCATCCTTCAAAAAATGAATTTTACAACGTGCTATACGAATTAAGTATCGACAGATTAAATTCTGTTAGCTTCTCACTCAATTTCTCCATATATTCTAATAACTTACAAATAAATAGCATTACTCCATATACATAATTCTAAATTCAACTTATAACAAAAACCAATCAAAGATGTACCATAAAAGTACCAAAATTATTCCACTTCTAAAACTGAATTAAACTGACCTAATTACTAGTTACCGTACTAAATTTAGAATAAAAAATTCTGCCTCTTCTCCCAATCAAACCAATCAAAGATGTACCATAAAGGTACCAAAATTATTCCACTTTTAAAACTGAATTAAAATGAACTAACTATTATAGTTACCGTACTAAATTTGTAATAAAAAATTCTGCCCCTTCTCCCACTTAAACCAATAAAAAATGTACCATAAAGGTACCAAAATTATTCCACTTTAAAACTTAATCAAAATGAACTAACTATTATTATAGTTACCGTACTAAATTTAGAATAAAAAATTCTGTCTCTTCTCCCACTCAAACCAATCAAAAATGTACCTTAAAAACGCCAAAATTATACCACTTCTAAAACCGAATTAAAACGAACTACAACAATTACCGTACCAAATTTATAATAAAAAATTCTGCCCCTTATCCCACTCAAACCAGTCAAAGATGTACCACAAAACCACCAAAATTATACCACTTCTAAAACCGAATTAAAACGAACTACTACAGTTACCGTACCAAATTTATAATAAAAAATTCCCACCCTTCCAAATTTCCATTTAAACTAACAACGCCACCCAACCTACCTACAAATTCCTCCACCCTATCCCTAGCTCCCAAAAATCCCTGTCGTTTACATACAGTATCGTATCTATCAATCCCATTTTCCGCGACAGTCGCGCGATCGTTAACAGCTGTAAGTCTCGTGGAGCACACGCGTCTTTCCGCGAATCGATAAACTCGACGGATTTCTATACAACGTCAGACGGACAAGGTCGCACTCGTCGCGGAGGACATCCATCAAGCAATTCAGTCGTCGGGACCGCGTAGATGTGGAAGCGAGATAGCGAGATAGGTGGTTCCATCAATTTAAAATCCTCACTCTGCGGGGGTGCCAGCCCTCGTTGCACGAACCGAGAGAAGATTTGCATCGCGGAAGGTGCAGGCGTGACGAGATAAGACAGGAAGAGGGTTGTCGCGGAGGATTCCCATCCTCTGTCGGGATTACAGCGGTTTCGAGACCTCTTCGTTCCGGCGCGAGAAAAGATGGAGGCTCGAACGCGGGAAACGCGTGAGCGCCATTGCATAAAAACACGCGAGTGCGTGTGCGGATAGATTAACCGGGACCGGAAGCTTGGAGCGCGCGATAAGTGTGCTCGCGCGCTTTCGATGAGAGACCTCGTTGTGAAACGAGCCTCGCCGTCGGTCGAAATCGTTGCGCGCGTTATGGAATGCCGATTAACGTACCGCTTTCGATCTTCGATTAATGGAAGAGGAAGATGTTCGATGGATAATAATACGGTTAAAAGTGGAGATTGGAAATTGTTAGCGCGCGGATTAGTTTGGCTAGGTGTGGATCGGTACGGTAGAACGTTTGTTGGATCGATTCAAAATTTACCGAAGTTCTACCGAGCTCTTGTATGAACTACTATCGAGCTTCGATTATATGAACTCGTACAGGTTTGTGTAAATTAGTAACCGACAGAATAGGCAAATATATGCTCGAATCCGGTTATCCAACCTTAAACTCTGGTTATTTGAATGAAAAGTTATAGAGAATGGGAGAAATCAATGAACTTCTATTATATGAACGATCCAGTTATTCGAATGTTTTGTTTTCCAATATGTTCGGATAAATGGAGTTCTACTGTATCGGAAAAAAAAAAGAGGTTCAAGAACGAAGTTTGATTTGAGCTTTTGTGGTTTTAATGGGTTTATGGGGAGTGTTTTATTGAAAATGTTTCATTGCAGTGTTATTTACACTTCTATTGACGCGTAAATGTCTATGAATGAAAATCGTGTAAAAATAAAAAAAAAAGAAAGAATTGGAAAGCTGAATTATATTTGTATCTATGTCTCCTCTTTCGCGTGCATATTTATTCCGAAACGTTGATTTCAATTTTTAATTTGCGAATAGTAAAATTAAAAAATATATATGCTCCTGTCCATGTTTAATTACATGCGACCATTATTGTATGCGATGTCACTGCGTGTCAACTTTAAATAATTTCCACTCAAAGAACTATAACGTGACCTATTTCGACGTTTCGTAGAGCCTGGAATAAATTTTATTCTTAATGTATTTATTATAATATTAATGTCAACCTTATCATCGTTCGAACTTTACTAAAACTATTCCTAAAAAACTTTAAACATTTTTCCACAGTCTCAGTCGCTAATAACCCAACTTAGTGGTTAACACGATTTAAAATAAACAGTTAAAAAAAGAAAAAAAAAATTCTGTGAACCGTTTCCTCACAAATCCGGCAACTTACTAATAATTTCTTCATTATCTAAATAACTTCTTATCTCTCCGTTAAGTGAAAAATCAGACCAAAGAGCCTGAGAATAGAATAATAACACGTTCTCCATGTGTTCAGTGTCGAAGAACGCATCTTCATTCATGGAATCCGTGCGTATCGCTGTAGTTTTTATGTTTGTCGATATACGCTCGTTCTCGTTACACTTCACAATTCTATTCTGGGCAATCTCGAGGCTGACTTCCGTCGTTCATCCCTATCGCCCCTAACGAACGAATGGGCACAAAACCTTATCTTATTACTGGCTCCTGATGACGGACCCAGTTTTTGTCAAGCTTCGTCGTACCGACCGTAATCTATGTTTCTACGAATTTCTCTTTTTCGTCGGAAACAAAGACGGCCAAGAAAAAGGCTCCCATTGTCCACTGTTCGATATTACCATCGAACGACTCGTGCAATTTCAAAGACACCTCTGTATCCGTTCCATTTGGACAACAGATAAAAAATGAAACGAAAATTCCAAGGAAACGCTCCCTATTGCACATTCCACGACGATTGCGAAATATTTTTCATTCATCCGGTAGGTAAAATGATCCGTCTAAAGTCTCCGTTTTTCAACGACCCCGTTAATTACAGCGACGAAATAGAAATTTCAATAAAAGGTTTCCACAATGCGACACTTTATTACTTTCTTCCTCGTCTTCGTTTTATTGCCTTGTTTTCCTTTTTTTTTTCTCTTTTTTTTCCGAACTCGTTACCCCTGCAAAGTGTTCCATAATGGGAACCGTACCTTAAAAGTGATCAAAGGGCACGCCACGTTTCTGAAATACGTAACGAAAAACGTCGAGCGACTTTTTAGCGAAGCAAAGCAACGTATCGTTCCCATCTGACGGGGACAGGGCGACGAGCCACCGTTAATTAACATAAATTGTTTGCTTTTTTCCCACTACCACTGTCCTTTTTCCACCTTCGCGTTTCCATCCGTCGGTCCCTCAGTCACCATCAGTTTCCACCTTTGATTACACATCACCGTTTCCACCGCGAGTCGTTCGTATGATGTGCCAATCTTCTTGGAACTCGCTTCACTGCTTGTCGAGTAAAAATATTGGAAAAAGCATAAAGATGGTCGATGCATGCGAAGGAAAAAATTTGTTCAATATTTTAAGGCTTCGATAATTTATTTATATTTAGTTAAGAAAATACTAAGATCATTAATTTGATTAAAATAATTCTGTTGTTTAAGTATATTAATTCCTCTGCTAGTGGATATTTAATGATTTTATATTTCTTGGTATTGGATTGTAGGTATTCGTTTATTTAATTTCACTGTCCTTCAATTTGGCTTCTTTGAATTGGGACCATTAACCCCTTGGCTTACAACCACGAGTCACACTCGTGGCACAGATTACTGTCAAAACACTACAAAGGCATGCTATATTTGCGATAAAGTTTAATTTTATCTTTAACTGTAATTTTAATCTGTAAGACTGAGAAAGCAAATATAAATTGCGTATAATATTTCAGTGTTTTGAAGNCCCCTTGGCTTACAACCACGAGTCACACTCGTGGCACAGATTACTGTCAAAACACTACAAAGGCATGCTATATTTGCGATAAAGTTTAATTTTATCTTTAACTGTAATTTTAATCTGTAAGACTGAGAAAGCAAATATAAATTGCGTATAATATTTCAGTGTTTTGAAGCTGACACGGTGTAAAAGCAGTGAACAGCTATTGCTAATATGTGTAGCTACTGAAAAAGTAATAATGCAAGGGGTTAACAGAAATATAATTTTGTGCGGGAGGAAATTTCTGGTGGAATAAAGTTATTGTGATAGTACTCGGAATTCTTTTTCTTTTTGTTAATTTACTATATTGCGTACAGTAATTATAGAACATTTCGAATGGCTCCAATTCAATGAGTACATTTTGTATCTAGTATACATTATTTTTCATATCCGCTTATCCTCTTTAACCCTTTGACTACGAATCGCGTATATATTCGCTCTCGAAGATCCATCAAGTTTTACGAAAGACGTACAACGCTCTCTAAATTTTTTTCTAACTATATCATATACTGTGTTTCTAAATTAATCTAGCTAAACTGTTTATATTTACTTTGTAAGTGAATATTATATTTCATACTATATTATATTATATTTCATATTATATTTCGTAAAATTAAAATATTAAGCTCTAATGTGAACGAAATTTACATTTTTGTCAATGAGCACAACGTTTTATGATAGACACAGCGATTAATGTGACGCAGTCAAAGGGTTAACCGATTCGAGACGGATTACACACCGTGTGTCTAATGCATTTCCTAGTCAACCAAACGAGTTACACACCGTGTGTGTAATAATCTTGAACTCGAGTTATTAATTATTAGAGAAGAAGTAGCCGTGAAGATAAGATCGTTTTGAGATAAAGTAAAGCTTAGAAATTGTATTGCTACCATGTTATTTATACGAAAAGCATAAGATTTATATTAAAGTGCGCTTTACAATTTTAATTTCTCATTTCCTAAACGTTTCTTCTGTTCTGATACAGTAAACAGAAGAATCGTCATCAAAATAATTCTTCGTCTCATATGAGTTAACCAGTTAAGTGTGTTTGGCGACTATACCCGTCATAGAGATGCAGAATTTTGTGTCACGACGGCTATATCCGTCATGCGTGAAACTTTGTTACAATTTGATATTTCAATTGTAATTTTGGCGAAAACTAAATTATATTCGTGAATTTTAATATTTTTAAAATGTTTAGAAGTCAAGACGAAATAAAACAGACAAATAAAAGTTATAAATAATTTGAGTTGGATTCATAACTCCCTGAGAGCTAACTATACCCGTCATCGCTTGATTATCGCGACACTGACTGATACGCGCTTTACAAAGAGATCGCCACAGTTAACTGATTAATACCAGAACCCCAAGAACTTCGCTCTATCTAGAACTCCATAGACAGCAATTTCGACTACATACAATTTTCTTAATTTTTTACACGTTTTGAATACACAATATTTAAACAAAAATACAAGAAGTCATTGAACATGAAAATACTGTAGTGGACTAAGGTTGTCAGGATTACTAAATAAATTGGTATAAACTGAATTAAACAAAACAAGATATATATATATATATATTTGGAAAGGAAAGAAATACTGAGATGTAGAATAATCTTAAGGGCTAATGGGTCATGCACGTTCGGCGGTTCCTAAGCGACTCTGCCTCGTGGCCCGACTTTCCAACGGAAGTCGGGCTTCGCTTGTTTCTAATAACGCGCGCGGTCCTCCTATATCGATACACTATAATACTAAAACCAAATATGTTAAAATAATCTGAAAGAAAAAATGAAAAATATTCAAAATGAACACTTCTAGAGTTCTAATACTGAAATTACGATACATACATAAGATGCAAAACTCATCATTCTTCATCCAAGAAGCGCTCATTTGCAATTCTTTAGCTTCTCCTATACAACAGATAACGCAGAGAACGCATCGTCCATCGAAGGTCTAATATTTTTCCAGCAAAACGAAGATAAATCCTGAAGCGCGTGTCGACGGCGCGGTTCGCGTGCGCGGGAAAATAATTCGCGACGAGGAATAGAATGGAAACATTGGCCGATAATTGCATAAACTGGATCGGCGGAAGTAGTCGTTAAAATTTAGCAACGCGTGCAGCGATACGAGAGGCGTCGCGCGATTATATACGCGTCGCGTTCTGCGATATCGTTCACGGACAATTATGCGAAGCTGATAAAACGTTGCCGCCAAATTCAACCGCGATTTTGTTATATTTATGCAATCCTCTTAAAAGCTATAAATCACCGTGCGCGCGCGCAGTGTTTGGAAGGAGAAAGAGTCGTCGCGTCCCTTGTCCCCCTAGGGATCGATATACACGGCAACAAAACTGTGAAATTGAACCGCTCGCAGATGATTTTGGAAAACGAGAAATTATTAAAACCGAACGCAGACCGTAATTCGTTCTCCGATTAAAATTTAATCCAAGAATGAAGCGTGTTTATTAAGCAGCTCCGGTACGGTTGCACGATTCGCGGCATTCGATAAAGGATTACGATGTAAAGTATTGGTAAATAACAAGAGATAAAGATTGAAAATACGCAGTTGGTCACGGAAGTAAGGAAAACAAAGAACCAATTAAATTTGAAAAAAATTCTAATCGTCTGTGAAATAAAATAGCTATTTTTGGTTTTTACGTGAAACTGACTAAAAAAGGTCGCTTTAATTCTTCGCGGCACAGGATTTCAGATAATAAAATAGAGCCATGTTGCATCAAAATTTGATTGCGTTTCGAATGAAACAAAATTGGTATATCTTTACTAATAAAAGANCCTAAGTCGAGGTGGGACTAAAAATCTCCCACCATCAAAAAGGTGGGACACTTTTAATCCCAGCGTGCCCCAAACAGTTAAGAGGAAGTAACACCGCTTTTNTGAAAAATATTCAAAATGAACACTTCTAGAGTTCTAATACTGAAATTACGATACATACATAAGATGCAAAACTCATCATTCTTCATCCAAGAAGCGCTCATTTGCAATTCTTTAGCTTCTCCTATACAACAGATAACGCAGAGAACGCATCGTCCATCGAAGGTCTAATATTTTTCCAGCAAAACGAAGATAAATCCTGAAGCGCGTGTCGACGGCGCGGTTCGCGTGCGCGGGAAAATAATTCGCGACGAGGAATAGAATGGAAACATTGGCCGATAATTGCATAAACTGGATCGGCGGAAGTAGTCGTTAAAATTTAGCAACGCGTGCAGCGATACGAGAGGCGTCGCGCGATTATATACGCGTCGCGTTCTGCGATATCGTTCACGGACAATTATGCGAAGCTGATAAAACGTTGCCGCCAAATTCAACCGCGATTTTGTTATATTTATGCAATCCTCTTAAAAGCTATAAATCACCGTGCGCGCGCGCAGTGTTTGGAAGGAGAAAGAGTCGTCGCGTCCCTTGTCCCCCTAGGGATCGATATACACGGCAACAAAACTGTGAAATTGAACCGCTCGCAGATGATTTTGGAAAACGAGAAATTATTAAAACCGAACGCAGACCGTAATTCGTTCTCCGATTAAAATTTAATCCAAGAATGAAGCGTGTTTATTAAGCAGCTCCGGTACGGTTGCACGATTCGCGGCATTCGATAAAGGATTACGATGTAAAGTATTGGTAAATAACAAGAGATAAAGATTGAAAATACGCAGTTGGTCACGGAAGTAAGGAAAACAAAGAACCAATTAAATTTGAAAAAAATTCTAATCGTCTGTGAAATAAAATAGCTATTTTTGGTTTTTACGTGAAACTGACTAAAAAAGGTCGCTTTAATTCTTCGCGGCACAGGATTTCAGATAATAAAATAGAGCCATGTTGCATCAAAATTTGATTGCGTTTCGAATGAAACAAAATTGGTATATCTTTACTAATAAAAGAATCACATAATGTAAAAATATAAAAAAATAATAATAATTTAATTGAATTTGTTGTTATTGAGACCCAAATAGTCCCACCGTGCCATGTAAGTTCATGAATGGTACTTATTAACCCTTTGACTACGGCAGACTTTGGCACGCACTGGCCGTACGGTACGGTACGAATTCACTCGCGACGTCCACTGGGTACGACGAAATTTTTTGTTAAACATGCATTTCTGAGGAAGTGCATTAAAATATTCAAAATACTGAACAATTTTTAAACGTGTGAAACAAGCGAAATTTGATTTGGACGCCAATTGGCGCCTACAGTACCGGAAAGCCAATATGTTTCGGACGCCAATAGGCTTCAACAGTAGTCAAAAGGTTAAAGCATATCCTTTTCCCTAAGTCGAGGTGGGACTAAAAATGTCCCATACATTACGGTGCATCAAAAAGGTGGGACACTTTTAATCCCAGCGTGCCCCAAAGAGTTAAATAACATGATTGTTGACTCCCACAGTGTTCGTAGAGTCGAATATTTAGCATAAAATGCCAACGCAATGTACAATAATAAATATAGGCGATATATTTGTCAAGCTCGTACGAGTTGAAGTTCTCCAGTTCAAAGTCCTCGCGTGTACAATGTTAAAGTTCTGCTCAGAAATACTAAGAGAAATCTCACCTCATCGCTAGTGTTCCGTATTCAATAGTCAATAATCGATAATAATAACAGTCACGGTAACCTTAAATACTAGACTCCTCCGTTAAGTGTGTCTTCGCCAAGAGGGTGGGAGGCATGCTATGTCCAATGAGTTCAAAATTCTGGTGTCAGAAGAGGTGGTCAATGTCACGCCCTTAGAGTTCGTGCGTCAGTCCTAAGTCAGGTCAGAAGTTCACAAGTAACAGTTGTCAAAGGTAGCAGCTGATGTACACGCGTGTCAGTCTCGTTGGTAAAGATTAGGATAAGGCAATTTGCCATTGAGCAAAAAGCGACGAACACCGAAATTATTCGCCAGTTTCTAGGTCGTAAACTAATAACATGCCAGATGTGGAAATGACCATTCTCAAAAATAGCGAGGGTTCGTCCGTATCATAAGTTAAGTCGTTCACTGACCTTAACAATGATTTAGATTTTTTTTTAATGATTCAGTCGATTAATAAGACATAAGGCAAGTAGGGCGAAATATTAGTTGATGTGCAGATACCTTCGTTCCTGGATAATCTGCGAAAATATTGCGCCTGGCGGCGGAAGCAGCGCACTTCCGACTGGGAAATACAGAAAATTCGGGTCGAGAGGATCCTCCTCGCGTCGTTCGGCTGCAATTTTTTCCCTTCATCTGTGGGAGGAAACGAGTGAAAAAAAAACGAGCGCGTAAAAATAGGAAACGGACCCACTTTTCTACCGAATGAGAGGAAGTTACTTATCTCCTATTCTCGCCGAAACCTGTTACTATCTAGCCTGGCTGTGTGCCTTTCTCCCTCATTTCATAGAACGATGCTGCGGACTGAAAATTAGTTGCACGAATGGTGCTGTCGAATTAAAAAAATCCATTGTTCCTATCAACTAAATCACGTAAAATTCCGTCCTTCAAATTTTCAGTGACAACAAAGAAATTTTTATTTTTGTCTCCGCTATTACGAACTGTTCGGTACGCGTTATATTAGAGAAAATTTCAATACGCTTATATACTGTAGTTATTTGATTCGTTGATAAATTGAAACACTATATAAAAGCTAAAGTTTAAATAAGCTTCAATACTACGTAAGTAGAATAGAAGTTTGACCGCTGGTATAGACAGACCTAGCTCTAAATACGTCTAAAGACAACTAGAGAATCATCGAAACTGAATAGAATAAGAAAGTCGCGTGCTTGGAAAATGAGCAAAGTCGATAAAGATTGAACACTGCAAGGGTAATATCCAGTAGTGTAGTTTGAAGTAGAAAACTAAAAAAAACTACAGCTGAGCAGGATTGTTCTTTCATCGACAGAATAAATGACTAAAGTCGTACGATAACAAGTATGTGTTTAATAACAAAATTTAAAAACGCGCGATGTATTTAAAATAAAAAACAGCAAAGTAAAAATTAAGGAATCTATACGGTAAGAAATTTCACTGAATTAGAACCACTTTCGGTGTTATATGATTATATCGCATGTTATCTGTGGCATGTGAGAAATTTATAATTCTGTGAATGGTCCCAATTCAACCAACAGATTCTTTATATACGTAAAATTCACAAAAAAGAAAAAAAAATACAAGGAATGTAACGGAGTTGACACACGCCGATTTTGATAAAATTTTGATACGATATAGATCTCGAAAGAATTTTAGACACATATTTTTTATATCGGTTATCGTTCGTTTTAAAGGGGCGATGTCAGCCCTCAAAGAAGGGTGAAAAGTGTCTAAACGAATTAATTTTTTTGAAAACCCTTTACACAGTTGGATTGGACGTTTAAAAATAGACAAACCGATATTTTAAACTTTCTTTCTATCTCCGATAGTTTACGAGATATACTATCAAATAGGTTTTTCATCCCCTACTTTGAGGACCGATATCACCCCTTCAAAATGAACGATGGCCGATATAAAAAAAAAATACGTGTCTAATATTCTGTCGAGCTACGTATCGTATAAAAATTTCATAAAAATCGGCGTGTGTCAACTCCGTAACATTCCTTGTTACCACCGTTGTACAAATCTTATTCCACGAGAAACTTTCTTTCGTAAAAATTGATATTTCAACGAGTGGTCCCAATTCGTTTTCAGTAATTCAATCTCAATTTAATTCAGCTGAAAGAGCAAATTTGAGGATCGGAGTAACATCGTAATATTAGGTTGGAAACTATGAAACGGGGGTTGGGTCAATTCGTGCGGCACATATGAGTTCAATTTTTTGACTTTATTTATTGCACGCAAATGTTGTAACACGGCTGTATAACTAGTTCCTAGTTTAGACCCAAGTGTTCGATTAGTTGTGCGTGGATCGGATTCCACAGTCGTCTTTAATTCCTCGTTATCAATATGGGCCGGTGGTCTTCCTCGAGGCTCATTCGCGATGCTCAAATTGCCAGAACGAAATTTTTCGAACCAATATCGAGCACTTTTTTCATCGGTGGATCCATCTCCGAATGCCTGATTAATATTTCTTGAAGCTTGAGCCGCGGTACGATTTAATTTAAACTCGTACAACAAGAGTAGGTGTAAATCGCGTTTTGTTTCCATCTGGTTTAGGATAAAAATAAAATAAAAATGGGATACAAACGCGAAAAAATTTTACAAAATGAGTAAGAAGAATACCTTTAAGCTTTATAAATAAAAATATCGAGCGCGCGTTACAATGTATCTCTCTCAGTCGCAGCTGAACACAGATTAAACAAAAAACACTCGTTTCATAGTTTCCAACCTAATACATAAGTGAAATGTTTAGCAGTATTGGTCTTTATGCATCTCTTCGTCTCGATTAATTTACCAGTAATTAATCGTTAATATCCAACATAAAATTTTAATCGAAACTAGCGAAACATCTGTCTACAGCCTTATTCTTGGCACAATAAAGACCGCCCTTTATCCGCATACTATAATGAAATAGATATCAAATGCCGGTTGAAAGGTTTCATCACACGAAGCAGCAGTCCGAGCACAGAAACAAAGACGGTAATCAATGTATCAACTATGTAACTGCCGTAATCTCTCCCCTTTCAAGCTTCGCTGCCACGCTGCCGTCTATAAAGGAAGATTAATTCAAATTAAAATCCAATTTGAACGATGTCTCTTATTCCACCCTGATCTCGTCGAGAGAGGAGGAACTCGTTATGCTTTAGGAGGCAGGCAGCGCTCGTTAAGTTCTCATCGAACTCGAGAACCCAACCGTTTTTAACGTCGCGGCCGCTGTTTCGTTCTCATACTTTCGTTATCTCGTCCTTTGTCTCTGCTAAAATTTCAGAAATTAATGCTCGACGCTTCCTCGACTGCTCGAGAGTTTTTGGAAAGTGAAAAATACTGAACGCGAAGAAGTAAACGGTGACCACTTATCACCGAGGTTCCACACCCTCGTGGCACCATTGCTACGAATTGATTCTATCGGAGTAACAGGCTAGCCTCGTTGAACGAGACATATATCTAGAATTGACCTCCTTCCAAGAAAACCTTTTCAATCGAACCACAGGATTGATCAAGCTAAGATTTTTCATGCGTGTTAAACTGAATGTTTACACCTTTTTTTATGGAAAGTTCTATTTGTAGCTTTTTCTGGGCTGTGCAAGAAGGCAGAGGTAAACAGAAATTTAAGAATGGACATTAGCATTGATTTAACGTTCTGTTCTATCAAAGAGTTAAGGATTATGTGATTTATTCTTTTATGATTTGATTTATTTGGTAGATTGAATATTGCATGGGTTAAGTGTCGTATAATATAGCTTTCCTTTAACGTGGAAGTAAATACAATTTTTTTTAAGTTAGAGAATACAACCAACCGCAGATATGCACTTCTACGAGACGAAAGTAAATATACTTCTTCGAATAAATGAATTGTTCTAAATATTCTGTAGATAAATAAATCAAAATTAAGATTTCCAAAAATAAAGAACTGTGTTTTAAACGTTTTAGAAAGATATGTAAAAAGCTGTGTTTATTCAAAATCTTAGGCGACAGCCATGGTTCTTCCGTAATGAACAATAAGCAACGTACGGAATAATAACGTCAAGAGATCTTAATTTTACTTTCATTTGTAAAACACCCTAAGAATTCTATTAAACATCCCTTCCTAAAAAAAAAAAAAAAAAAAAGAACAACTAAACTGCAGACTTTCATGCATTTATACGAAACTTAAAGATGCAAAATTGCAAAGAATGCACGCAATATGATAAAGTATACAAAATATCCAAATTATGATGCTTTTTATAATACCTAGTAGGTGAAAGAATTTTCAACCGTTCTATTTTCTCTTTTTTCCCGTATTTTCAAAAATATGAATTTGCATAAAAATCCGAGTCTAGCAATCGCAAATAAAGCTTCCTAGTAACCCCGTTACAAAACCCCATTTTCCAATCCTTCCCTATCTTTGCAAACCAATCTCATTACCTCCATCGAACCAACATCAAAATCATATATCCCAGAATCCTTTCGTTTCGAAACAAACATCTACATTCGACCACCAAAGACAACTATCATCCCTAATCGCTGCTCCCAACCACATCATCTTCGGCGCCAAATTTTACAGTGGAAAATTAAGTTGGCCGTCTCGTTGGATCCGCGCGATTCTCACAATAACAACGGAAATGACCGAAGGCACGCGTCAGGACAGAGAGTCCCGATTAGGCGAACATCGCGGCAAGGTTGCAAAGGATACAGACATTAAGGGCTAGGGTGAGGTTATTCCACGAAGATCGTCGGAGATGGCCGAGAACTGAACGTTGCGCGCGGCGCCCCTTCACGATCAATACGGCAACCCTTGTTGTAATACTGCGTTGCCTGCGCGTGCAACGTTGATATAACTTTTTAACGGATTTTTCACCAGGAATCCACCGTCGATCCGCGAATATCTCGCGGAATTCCACGACTCGACCTGGCGAGCCCGATGTGCCCCGGAATCAGTTCAGCTGACTGGCTGAACCCCAGACCGCTCCGCAACAATAGGAGCACGCGATGGTCGACCGTTTTCTCCGTCGTTTTCATCCCTTCTCCCGTTTTGTGTCACTAGGTTAGACGCTTTTCTTCGTACCGTTGTTAGTCGGGATCTAATTGAGCGGATATTAAAATTGTTGATAGATTGGGAGAGAGATGGGAGAGATGGGAGAGATGGGAGGGATGGGAGAGATGGGATAGATGGGATAGATGAGAACGATAGTAAGGATGTAGAAATTTTAGTTATGTTCGATGATAGGATGAAAGGCTGAGATTATTGTTACCTTTTTTTGGTATCGTTGCGATTCGTTGTATCTGCATGAAATTATTTAATAGTGGTATTAAAATAGAAGTTTTAAAGGTTTAGAAAGTTTGGTAGATCAGTTGTGTTTGGTGAGATATTGAATAAAGGTACTGCTTTCTCGCTCTCGTTCGGTGGAATTTTTGTTTGATCATATTTGAATGATATATTAATTGACAAAATGGGAATATAAAGTAAGTTCGGGATAGTAAGAGTGTAGAAAATTTAGTTATGTTCGATGATAGGATGAAAGGCTGAGATTATTGTTACCTTTTTTTGGTATCGTTGCGATTCGTTGTATCTGCATGAAATTATTTAATAGTGATATTAATATAGAAGTTTTAAAGGTTTAGAAAGTTCGGTAGATCAGTTGTACTGTTTGGTGAAATATTGAGTAAAGGCACTGCTTTCTCGCTCCTGTTTGTTGGAATTTTTGTTTGATCATATCTGAATGATATTTTAATTGACAAAATGGGAATATAAAGTAAGTTCGGGATAGTTCGACTATTGAGAGGGATCTGTCAGTATTAATACCTCAGAATAAAACAGATAAACCGGGTTATTATTATTCTCACACTGACGATTGTCGCAAAAACCTATATGTGTTATAAATTGCATTTCAAGTTTTGGATACTAGAAAATATTTTGACTAGGAAAGATTAGGAAAGATTTTGCATACTAGAAAGTAAAACTACAAGAACTATTTTGAAACCTTTGCAGACATACTGGGTTAAATATGTAAGGTGTGGACGTTGTTTCACGATGGATGCTCTAAGCATTTGTGATATTTTAATTTCTAATTTTCTCTTGCATTATATTTTGTATAAGCTACATTTTTTGGTATTTGTAATTATTTATAATTTAACCCGAACGTGCGTGTGAAACCGCACATTTGCATTGTTGGTATTTATTGATTAAAAAAAGAAATAAATACTTTAATAAGTCGCAAAGTACGATTCATATGTATTCTAAATTACTTATGCGTTGCTTCAATTTGCCCGAAACAACAAAAATGTAGAAAACCAACAGTGGAATGGCTTCTTTCCAAAAGCTGGTCGATGTAGAAACTACTTTATTAACAGTGCTGTACCTTACGTGTGTGTATCGAAACAATAAAGTCACAATAAATATTAAAATATCAAAAACTTGGAATTACCAAAAGCTAGTTTCCAAAGGTATTTAAATATGCATCTGTTTACCCAGTGGATAAATGTTAACTGGCAGGATCTGAATATTAAAATATGATATTGTTTTGGTCGCAATCGATGTAAAAAAGTGTAATCGAAGTGATTGAATAAAACATAGTCGCCTTTATCACAGCAATCGCGTCATAAAAACCGCAAAAAATGTAACGAAATTGTTTATGCTAAAAATCTGCAAGCTCAGATCTTCGATCGCTATTCATGCATTCACTAGAAGGCTATTTATTTGAATTTAATGAAATCTATGCTGAATTTAATTGGCCGGGCCCTCTCCACCGAACTTCTTTGTCAGGTTTCAATAAAGAAATCATGTCTTTGATATTGAGATTCGAAGCTTTGGATAGCAAGACAAGTAATTTCCATGATATTGAACCATAGAAGGAAAGGAGGGAATTTTTTAATAATTGAGCCCCGGGATAAGGCGATCGTGGAATAGAGCACGGTATGCCTTGAATACACTGCCTAAGGAATCCCTGACCCACATCGAGACTCTAAGCCAATATTTTTCTATTCTTTCGAAGATCTTCAAGGCTTACAAGAGATTTTCGCGGAAGCCATGAATATTCCTCCTGCAAACAATATAAATCGCCAGAGAAAATACTGAGGAATTTTGATATAATTCATTCTCTATTCTGGAATCTATAATCCGCTAACGTGACGAATTTATTTATTTAATCAGAATCTAAAGTATTTCATTTCATTTCTACACAGTTTTAGCAAATAAATAATATGCAATATTCTTTAAAAAAATTCGTATAATTTACCGAAAGTTTCAGAATCTTTGCTTTCTGTTCCAAGAAATATTATCTCTCTTAGAAGTTATAAAAATGATCTCTCTTAGAAGTTAAGTATTTTAAATAAATGACCGTCTACTGAGAAGTTAATATTCAAAAACGGTACTTTTCCAATTCAAGTCTAGCCTTATCCAACAATCCTAATTTATTTTCGTGAACTAAAAATACAATATAGAACATTATCAAACCAGTGTAACACCATTCATCCAGCGTACATTTATAACGATATAC
Organism: Ctenoplectra terminalis; assembly: GCA_019453375.1. Taxonomy (NCBI): domain Eukaryota; kingdom Metazoa; phylum Arthropoda; class Insecta; order Hymenoptera; family Apidae; genus Ctenoplectra; species Ctenoplectra terminalis. The sequence continues at coordinate 53,357 of SMSQ01019374.1, read as the reverse complement.
ATTATCGAAATATTATTTCTAAACATGGCTCTAACATTTCCGCTCACTGAATTACAGCTTCCACAGTTTCGGTTCGCCCAATCTCCAAAATGATTCTCACAGAACGCCGAACCAATGCTCGCCAAACAGATCCGCGAACGAAAATAGGAACTCGCTTCCCGACCAAGGCGTCCGGTTCAAACTTCAATTCCGCGATGTCGAACCATCTCTTCGCGCATCTTTGTTTGCGGATCCTTTCTGATTCTAAACATTACTCACGCCGTTGGCATTATCCTCGCCAACTATCGATGTAATTATCGGAGAAAGAGGATTTTCAAGAAAACGAAAAGCCTCGAAGTGGAACGAGAAGAGAGGTAAAACGGAGGCTCGAGAGGAAACTGGCAAGAAGAAGAGAAGAAGCATGAAGAGGAAGAGGCGAAGGGGAAAGAGAAAAGAGTGTGAGAGAGAGGTTGGAGGTGGCAATTTCCAGTTATAACGGCTAATCCGTATTTCATCGCCTAAACGGCGCTCGTTCGTCTTCGTTCCTCTGCGGTTCAGAGAGCCGGGATGGAAGTCGGAGTCGAGTCGCAGTAAAATATAATTGGGTTTCGGGGATTATTCCGCGGCCGACGTAGATCTCCGTGCGACTGCTTCCACGAGTTGTTCCTTTTGCCCTCTAGAATCCTCGCCAGCTCATCGTCCCGACCAATTGCGGCTCTACCTTCCTTACGTACCCATCTGCGAATTTATTAATCTATATCGTCTAGCCTTCTTAGCCCGCCAGCTTTTTCAGCTTCTCGATTAACACCACTTGCTCATCCTCGATGGTAATATCTATGAGAATGGTAGGCTCGTGGGTGCTTCGTTTTGCAAAAGGGTGCTTGGTAGAGACTTTGATTTGGAGGATGATGATTGAATCTGTAGGTAAAGGATGTCTTGGTGTGTGTGAAAGAGAGAGATCTCTGATAAAACCTAGGTCTCAAGTTTTCGGCCGCAGCAATATCATGGGACTTCGTTTCCAATTGGTTCTGCCTTTAGTCGGAAAATAATATAAAAGAGTCGGAAACATAGTTTTGGTTAGAGTTTAAGTCAACCACTGTAAAAGCGCTTTAACCCCTTGGCTTACTATTTTTTCAATCTTCATGCATATTAGCAATAGTTATTCGCGTCTCTGACACTCCGTCAAACGCAAAGTATCGACATATTACACGTATTTTGTATTTTCTAGTTTTCAATCTTGTAAATTTAAATTACAGTTAAAACGCAAAGTATCGAAATGTTACACGTATTTTGTATTTTCTAATTTTAAATCTTGTAAATTTAAATTACAGTTAAAACGCAAAGTATCGAAATATTACACGTATTTTGTATTTTCTAATTTTCAATCTTGTAGATTTAAATTACAGTTAAAGTCAAAATTGAACTTTATCATAAATATTGTGTCTTTTTATTGTATTTTAACCAGAATCGGCGCCACGAGTGTGACTCGTGATTATATGGCAAAGGGTTAATATACACTACTATTCCTACATTATTATCTTCATATTTTTATGAATAGTATCCTTCAAAGTGCACAGCAAATCAAAATTTTAATTCTACTCTGTATCACAAGCTAGAAACATGGGAACGTAATAAAGAGAATCATGTAACACTTGGGAGGAATTTTACCAATGAAGAGAAGGTGGTGCGTTTTACTGCTCGAAGAGTTTAAATAATTGGTTCGATCAGATATTGTTGTTTGTTGAAAGGATTAGCGATGTGCAACGTTTAGAAAGTTGATTTAGTTTTTAGTAATAATTGTACCTTAACTGTACTATTTTATGTACAACGATGAACCGCGAAGCTTTTTGGAAATATTCGTTACTAATTATTCCCCGTCTCGGTTTTGGCTGAGATACTAACTTAACTGATTCATGTTTATTAGAATTATCTTTTAAGACAACATGTATCCGCGGTAATCTAGTTTTCTAAAAAAGAAAATACGCGAGAAGATGCAGAACAGTTGCACGCGTGAAAAAATTTACATATTAATTATATGTTAACACTTAACCGTCCGGCAGCACATTAATGTGTTCTTTTTCTATTATCGGTAACTGGCCGGCGACACATTAATTTTCGACATTCGTGTAAATAAAAACGATATAAAGCTAAACAGATAGGACAAGCAACATAATTGTTTTTTTTATTGTAAATTAATATAACGAAAGGTTCATTTACCCAAGTTAGAGAAGGAAATAATTGAATGTTATACATTTTAAACGGTAGTAAATATGTGCTTCTAAAATACATATAATTTTGCCGGCCATACACTTAAATTTTACTCTGAAAGAACCGGACGGTTAAGTGTTAATAATGCGTTTTTGAGGCGCGCTACATAGTCTATGACCGTGTTATAGTATTCAGGAATAATGTTTTAAAATTTGAAGAAGATCGTTTCGGTAATTTTTGAATTTTGCGCGAACCTCAAAATAGGCTCTCTTTTTATATAATAATACAGACAAGCAAGAATAATAAAATATTAACGGCGTAGAGTAATTGAAATCAAACTTCCTAATTTTGAATACGAATAAAGAAAAAGCAACTGATCACCACCTTGAAATAGACACCTTAATAATAAGTCAACAAAGGACAGAACAATTAAATTTTAATTAACACTTCAAGAACTCGAAGTTTGAAATTTTCTTTGGCAACTTCTTTGACGTATCTACATTTTATTTTTCCAAACATCTTTATCGCTATTTTTATTTCACTTTATATCCACTGCTTCGTTTTCCATTTCTTCTTCCTAATTATTCTCTACTATTTTCCTACAAATTTTTCCATATTAAAATATCAGCATAAAGAGCAGATTCACGAGAAATCTGCAAAAAATAAAAATCATCGAATATGAATAGAGGAGAAAATACGCCGGAACGAACGGACGCAGCAAAATTAAAAAAAAAAAAAAAAATAAAATGGATGAAAAGAGCACACGATAACTCAATATTCAAATTCAATAAATTGGCTTCATTCATGGGAGAACTTTTCTACCGCAATGTAGCAGACTTCATCATGAATCGTCGTTATCGAATGTGCTACGAATATGTTCGTTGAACCTCTTTCGCTGCTACCAGCAATTGCCCGATGGTAATTAATCCCTATACGAGACGAAACCGATGGTCGATCGGTATCCTTCTCCCTTTCTATCTTTCTCTTTTTTTTTTCATTCGAACTCTCCACTTGATTCTACGCGTTTCATTCTCTCCAGTCCTATTTTTTTTTTTTTTTTTTTTTTT
>SMSQ01019374.1:9070-38285 GCA_019453375.1 Ctenoplectra terminalis | reverse complement strand
AAAAAAAAAAAAAAAAACTGACGAGACGAAGGTCCGAAACTTTAATTAGGTGTGTATAAAGCATGACTTTGGTTTAATCTCTGATTTAATTTCTGATTTAGTTTCTGATTTAGTTTCTGATTTAGTCTCTGTTGAAAAAAGAATGGTGCAAGCGATCTTGGAACCCTTTAATTTATAAATGGATACTTTGAGGGATACTGAACTAATACCACGTGTTCGAAGATTATCGTTGTCGGACAGCGACGTCTGTATATAAGTTATATCTGATTATAGAAGGCTCACTTTATCCCTCTATAGTCCGAATCTTGTTTGTTTATCAGAGAAAAAGAAACTATGATTCATTACAGTTTCTTACATTGATTTCAAAATTTTTAAACCAGTAATTGCTATAGATGGATTCTGGTATCATTACAGTGATACAGTAACAAAATTTAATAGCATAGTGGTAACTAAATAATATAAATTTTTTTTAATATAAATACATCGGTATGCAACACTTAAGTCACATGGCGCCATTGAGGGTTATCGCGCTGCGCGCATTTTTGTACACTATGGTTAGTCGCAAGAGAATGCGACGCATTACCCGGTGACGTTCTTGTATATATTTTATAAAAGGGCTTGAGTCCACTTTATATTTTCTTAATCTTAATGCCACCAATTCTTGATAGAATTGTTTAAACTTTTTCTTTCTCCGATCCTTCTCACTATGTATCCTTTTAACCCTACCAGAATCATCCACCACCTTTATTCGTAGATTTTAGAGAAGCAAATCGTTATGATTGTAACTGCCTTGGCGAGAGCAGCAATATCCGCAATAAAATTCGCTCGATCCTAAAACTAGTAAAAACTAGTAAATCTTTATATTCTCGAACGCACTTGAATCGATAATAATACTAAATAACTATAACAATAACTATAATAATTATAATAATATAATAATTATAATAATATAATAATATAATAATATTATAATATAATAATATTATAATATAATAAATATAATAATAACTATAACAATAAATTGCGTACGCAACAATTGTAATTGTTCATAGTGTTTGAAGATTTTACGGTCTGGAAGCTTGGAATATTCAATAAAGTGAATAAAGAAGGCAGTTCTGTGGATGGAAATGAGTATACATTACTGTATTAAGGAATTTGAGAAGTTATTAAATATAAAAATTAAGAAAACAAATATGATACGTTTAGAAAAGTATTTTTAAGATACCATTACTTCAAGTTATGCAGCTATAAGTAAATAAGTTTCGTTCACTCATTTAATAATCATAACCACCTAATTATTTTCGCGCTATTTGAGTAGCGTAATTTATTTATTTCTGTATTTATTATATTTCTAGGTATCCCGTGTCACAAATAAATCGACTGAAAACCAACATGAAAAGAGAATTAATATATCGTTTATTCATAACCGCAGGAACACTTATTGCGCACGTATATTATTTCGATACCTAACAGTTTACAGTAATTTCAATTGTTATGCAAAATTAATCGGTCAATTGTTCGAAACATCCAGGCAGAGATTAAATACGAGCCGTTCGTTTTACGTTATAACAGATTTTACAGCTTCGATCTATGCCAAATTCGTAACCGCGTTATAACAAGCAAATTAAATGATAGGTTACACAGTGAGACCTTCGATTATCGATACAGCGTAGATTGGCGTAATTCCGGCGGAGATTTCGTCGTGTCACGAAAATCCCGAATAATAACAGGAAAATCAGCAAAAAGGCTAACGATATCGTCGATAAAACAAAACCCGATGAAGCTCGTTATCGTAGAAATTTAATTTAATGAATACCTAATTAGCCTGTCGTGTAGTTAACGTTCGCATCTTGCGATAAGCGCATTATACAAATTGATTTATTCGACCATAAAAATTAGATGAATTGTACGATATTATACATGTACTGCTGTTATAATTTAATAAAGTACTTGTTGGTTGAAGTTTCGATTAATATCATCTTTATTATCTGTTAGGTTTAGTTTATCTTATTCATACGATCTAATGATTGGAAATATTTTTACGCGAATTGTGAATCTAAAGTGGCCTGTAGATCGCGGCTTAATCATAAATTATGGTATTATTTGCGGTATATCAATCTGCTATTTTTGACAAATCGAATTACTATCATGAATAATTCAGCAACCATTTACTAACCTCACAAATTCTTATCTTCGCCGCGAGAAATCATTTTTATCATATCACTATTACCGCAGACGAGGTACAGAATAGACCTAACATCCGATGCATTTTCTTTTCCAGGATCTCGGGGACACGCGTGTCCACTTCCCATTTTAGTGTCACTATCAATCTAATTTACTATTGTAAAAAAAGATCAACGAGTTGAGGATAATTTAAAAAAGGGAAATTTTCCTATCAACGCAAAGAGCCGAACTGTATTCACCAAACATATTTCTTTGCAAGAATTTTCTTCTTAAAAATAACCGATAGTCGCCAGTGTACTCTCTCAATTTAAAAACACTGTGACTGAAAAAACAGAAAATCAATTAAAGAGTAACTCTATCAACGAATACTCGCTGTGGACTCTCGTCAAATTAATCAGAAGGATTTAAGTGATCAAAAAACGGAAATTAAGAATTTATTTTAATAGGATAATAAAAAAAACTATCCTAAATTGTATACATGTATTATACTACAAAGTGTACTAAAAAAAAAGTATACACGTCTCTCACGTCCTACAATGAAGAGAAAAAAGAAGAAAAGAATCCATCGACTCGAACCTAACCCGAACCTAACCCTGTTCGTGTTCCATTCGCGCGAAATTCAAAAGACAACCCTCTCCTAAACCGATATCTCGAGAAAAATCGGCTCTGTCCAACATTCAAATCCGGATTTCATTATTTTCAATACGTATCGAGCGGTGGCTATCTACTTAGCCGAATCGGAGTCCACGATCGACAACCAGCATGCATCGAGGTTTCAATCGCGTCCCGATTCCAACGAGGTAATCCGATAAGGTAGACCTTGGAAAGTTAGTGATTTTCGAGAGAAAATCTCATCGAATGGGGCGCGATCTCATTCTCGACTGGGATTATCGCGCCCTACCGCACTAACCGACGGGACCCCGTAGGTACTACATACCCGTAAGGGTGGCCAGGCCGCAAAAAGGGGGCTGCTACGGGCGTACATAGTTATGAGTGTGCACGCGGAATACGCGAAGCCACCGTTGGCGCAATCAAGGGGGCGAGATGGAAGCAAAAAGTCAATCAATCGGGCCAAGCATTGTTTGTACGAGGCTTAACGTTAATTCCTATTTGTAGATCTGATTGGATGGACGACCGCGCATCGGATTTCCTTTTCATAATCCGTTATACGAACGTACGGGGCAGACCAAAACGGGGGAGGACCGATCGTTATCATGCTTGAGAGAACGACGACTCTTGGCCCGACCTGATGGTCGACCGCTGATGATAGATTGCTTGTCTCTCGTCAGGTTCGATCGTTGATGGATAATTTCGTGAAAACGCGCCGCGCGTTCCCGTTGATTAATATGCTTACTCAATCACCGCTCGAGTATCAGCGGTAAGAGTATTGGAAAATCTTATGCGATGGAATTACGTAGACCGCACGCTAATTCGCGAATCGTTTATTTTTATACGCCGCCCAGGGGAGAATCGTCATGGTCGTTCGTGTGGGTGTTTTTTTTTTTTTACGGCTGTTTAGGTTAAGTATTATTTTTGGATGGAATTAGAGGCGATGTTATTAATTATCGAGATAAAATGAATGTACCGGTTCACTTGTTCATGTACGTGTGAGCGTCCTGAATAGGATGTATGAAAAAAACTTTATTTTTTGGTACGTTTTTTATGAACACGTATACNTTTTTTTTTTTTACGGCTGTTTAGGTTAAGTATTATTTTTGGATGGAATTAGAGGCGATGTTATTAATTATCGAGATAAAATGAATGTACCGGTTCACTTGTTCATGTACGTGTGAGCGTCCTGAATAGGATGTATGAAAAAAACTTTATTTTTTGGTACGTTTTTTATGAACACGTATACAGGATTTTTTATTAATTAGCGGGGGTTTAATTTAGCGGTTTTTGTATAATTTTAAAGGAAGTTTCGGATAGAATACGAGTACAACGGAATTATTGTTTAATTATTTTATATGAAATATATATATATTTTTAAATAAATCAACATCGATTTGCACGAGAAGACTATTTTTTAACACGATCCTTTACATAATATATGGTAAACGATTAATCGTAATCTGTTGATACGTACCAAACTGTTAGACCCAATTCTACTGTAAAACATAGATCCAATAACTCGAAAACTTCGCTTGGCTCTCAAGACACCGATAAAGAACCTGCAATCTCTCACTCTCAAAATCTCCACCGGATCTACACCCAAGTGGAAAGGACAGAAAGTCGACGAAGAATGCTATCGAAACCATCGTTGCAATCAGATATGGCACGGAAAAACTTTCCAACTTACACTCCCCAGCAATACCAATCGCTATATACGAAACAAAGTCGATGAGCTCTGGTCGCAAAATGGCCGATCATAATCATTTATAGCCGCGTCGTAAACACGTACTCGACTCTGTATGGTCCGGGAAGCATCGAAGAGGGTCCGCGAGAATAAATCGACAATTTCTCCAGGCAGATTAGGTTGTCGGAACGTAGCCGTTACTCCATCCTTATTGTTACAAAGGGACGCGTGACGAGCTAAAAGGTTGCAACGAGAGCACCATTGGTCCGAAACGTGTCCCATCCTACCGACAATACTTTCACCTAGCGCGTAAACCCTCCGATTCGGGTGAAAGTGGCAGGACTCGAAGGAAACTGCCGGCAACCCCGGCTACGTTGGAATACATATCTATTCCTGGGGAGCCGTTAGCTTGAGTATGACTCCCGTGGGAGAGCAACTCTCAGACTCATCCTGGCAAGTAACGACCGCGTTCCCTCTCTTATTCCGCTCGATCTGGGCCGCTTCCTTCATCCTCGTTACCTTGGCCGGTCTCTTTCCGATCTTTAACATCTCACCTTGCACGACCATTTGGCGCACCTTTTGGCGAACATGTTTATCTTCCACCTATTCCTCTTTACGGGCCACGGAGTCGGCCAATTGGACGCGTTTATCAGGATTTATCGTGCTGGATTACTTTCGCGTTTCGTGCCATTAAGTAAGATTGACTGAACAGCCGGGGATGTTCCTCATCTTAGATAGCGGCTATGTTAGCGGTTCGGAGCGAGAATGTTTCTTTGATGAGGAGTTTCGGTTGAAGATTTGGATGGAATGATAGAGGAGTTTACGATTCGGTCGTGAGCTTTAATTTTAGTAACCTGTGGGATTTATGGGTTAAGACGGATTGTAATTGTTTGTTGAAATTATGATTTTGTAGCGATGATGCTTGTCTTTGGTTTTGAGATAGAGTATTTTAAACGATTGCTTTGTTATAATGTAATGTAAGATGTGTTTGAGAAAAGTTTACTAGATATCGATGTGAATTTCTTGTTTCTTTTTTTTTTCTGTCGAATGTCGTTAAAGAGTTATTTATATTTACGCTTGTCGAGATATATAAGTTGTTCACATTGTACGGAAGAAAGATAAAGATATATTAGGAAGCTTGACGGAATTCAGGTAATTTAATTTTAAAAATCAAGTTGGCGATTCGAGGCTTTGCAAATAATAAGTCTTACTCTAAATATGTCTTCTAAATCGAACAGTGTTCTTGTATTATTAGCGAACTACAGAAATAACTATTTTTAAATGTATAGTGTTTATAAACAGCGCTTGAACATTATTCTTTTAAGTATGTTATTTAAATCCAAGCCTACTAAATTTTCAATTAGACTGCGATAAATTTTTATCAAAGATACAAGATGCATAAGTTAACTAACAAAATTTTAATTTATGCGTTTAAAGATACTCACTATAGGGTAAGTCCAGTTAGTTGGACCACCGGGAGAGATCGGCCAGTATTAATATCTCAGAATAAAATAAATAAATCTTATTATTATTCTCGTACCGATAAATATCGCAAAACCGTATATACATAGAAAGTAAAATAAAAAAAAAACGATTTCAAAACCTCCGCAAACGACGATAGTGTTAGATGTGTAAGGCATGGACGTTGATTAATGATGGGTGCTCTAAGCATGGGAACATTTGTGATTTATGTCGAAAATTGAAGAAAAAACAACGTATCAACTAATTTTCTCTTGCATTATATTTTGTATAACCTACATTTTTTGGTATTTGTAATGGATGCATGCTCTAACTCGAAAGTAGGAGTGAGACCGTCTATTTGCAATGTTGATATTTGATGCAATCTTGATTAAAAGAAGAAATAAATATTTGAATATCTTGCGAAGTACGATTTATATGTATTCTAAATTACTTATGAGCTGCTTTAATTCTCCCAAAACAACAAAAATGTAGAAAACCAACAATGCAATGGCTTCTTTCCAAAAACTGGTCGATGTAAAAGCTACTTTATTATGTGTGTGTCGAAACAATAAAGCCACAATAAATATAAAAATATCAAAAACTTGGAATTACCGAAAGCTAGTTTCCAAAGAAACTTCTAAAGTTTCTAAATTTATCTAAATATAGATAATTGAAACTACCAGGGTCTGAATATTAAAATATGATATTGTTTTGGTCTTTTTTCCAAAAAGTGGTCTAACCATCCCAGATTTACCTTATAATATTCAATAAAACAAGTCATATAAATTGTCAAACAAGTCAATGTGTTAACACATTGAAGACCTGCAACTTTTTTGAAAATCTTATTGCGGGATGAAGTTATACTCGAATAAAATTTTTACTTGCACACTTTAACAAAACAATTATACCTACAGTAAATATGGATCTTCGTTTCTATTTTCTACCAAAGTGATCATTTTTAAACGTAACATCCCATTTACGATTGCTTGTTACTTTTACAAACTAAAAGAAACGGAGTACGAGATATCTCGTGATCGGTCCTCAACGTGTTAAATATACCTAATATTATCAAAGTCCAGCGATTGAAATTTTATCGCTGCGTGAATAGTAAAACGTTGATCTCCTCGTAGCAAAACGCATTATGTAATGTCACAGTGAATTCTCCGACGCGGGAGGAACGTAAGAGGATAGAATAGCGTAGGGATGGCAAAAAGTCAGGGCAAAATGATACGGGACAGGGTTAGGACGCAACAAGAACTCAATACTAATTTGTCCAACATCGTGAACAACGTTGGTTAATATGTATGATGTACGAGTGTCGTGTTACGTGTGGTCGATGTCGCGTATCATCTTTATCCGGCATAACGAACACGACTTTCTTGTCCTCGGACTCCGAAACAATGGTCTTGAGGTTGTAAAGGGTGGACTCGACTTGTTAACGAAGTTCCCTCTTGTCCTGTTCTAGCGTACGTGTGTTTGATTACAGAACCGGATATATAGAAACAGAACAAGGCTACACATCGTGCAAGAAAGTGGAGTTTAGGTCAGTGCGCGTAAATTCGAGGAAACTGGAGATTAAAAATGGCGCTTAAGTGCTTTTAGTAAACGAAACGTGATACGAATTACGTTGAATATTGTAAATAACTATTGTTATTCTTTCATCGAAGGTACTTTTATATTATGTTGTTATTTAACACTTTAACAACCGGGAGCGTATTAATCGGCTTTTTGCAACCAACGCTCATCGACCGGGAGGCTATTAATCGGCTTTTTACAGTTGACGTTTATCTATCGCTTGCTGCTTAATATTAACATTGTGAAAATTAAAAATTTTATTAAATTTAATTACCCTACAATAAGAGAAACGATGTACTAAGTATTCTTACGAATTTCGATTTAAAAACAGAGTTAGAAGAATAAGCGCTTATATTTCCGCACGATAGCCAAAACCGACCTGGTGTTAGCGATATATCCGCGCTCGAATGAACCGGTCGATAAAGTGTTAAGATATGAAATATGTGTTTAATTATTAACTATTGCAACTATCCACTTTTCTTCTTGAATGTATTTTTTTCTTTTTTTTTTTGTATTACTTTGGAATTAAAAATGTATTGAGTATATAGAACAGTATACATAAGTTAGAAAAATGAATAACTAATTAATTAACTAATTAACTAATTTCTTAAATTCAACATCCATTCTTTAAGAAAAGATTGTTTCAACGCTTCAAAATTGTGTTAATTATATAAATTGATTATTAAACATTACACTGCCGGAATAAACCAGAGTAAACTTTGATCGATAATTAAGTATGGAAGTTGGAAGACGGAGTACCGAAATTTATTTATAAATTCGCGGCTAATAGTTTGTCGAGTCGAAGTCTGAACGTTAAAGAGTCATGATCGATGTTGAATAAGAAACGCAAGAACTCTTTGAAGTTTATAGAAAAAAAAGAAAATTGAAAAAGGAAGAAGAAGGAAGAAGTCGGTAAACATTAATCGAATCCTTTAATCAAATTCGCTTTCATCTTTCGATAGGCGGTCTAAAATAGAGAGAGGTTGCTTATCGATTCAAACGACTACCCTTAAAACGGGACCGGAGTCAATTCGCAGACCCCTGGACTCAAAGCGAGAAGGGAAAAGAGTCAAATGAAAGGATGAAAGGTAGAAACGACGGGAGAGTAATGGCGAAAGATCCGGCAGGTGGAATGAAAACTTTGCAAATTTCTTGCGTTAGCCTCCCCGCTATTAACCATGCGATCATTGCATGACGGAAATCAATTTTCGGTTTCTTCTCGGCACATAGTTTCATCCGTGAAAACGAAAAGAAAATAATAAAAAAAAAATTACAAACTGAATACAAATTTACAATATAACAGTAGTGGAACTCAAAAATTAAATCTTCACGGATAAAATCTTCCTGTATTGTTACAAAAATAAAATTTCATCGAACCCATTCCAACAGTTACAAAATGACAAAACGACGCTCAATATCGTTTATCATATAAACATCAATTTCCCTTCGAAAATCTTCATCAAACCGTAACTCTACCACTTTTAGTAACATTCATCAGAAACCCCATCTACTAAACTACACCCCAACAAGCCAATCCAATCCAAAGCCCACAATAACATGGCACAAAATAAGCTCCGCATCAGAGACAGGGTATTTCAGTGCAGCATCAATCAGAATAGGTGTGCGTACACGGTGATCGGCAATCATCAAAGTAGCCGGTCCGCTCTTGAAACGATCCCTATAGCTGGTTGCAATAAGTTAACGCGAATGGGCATCCATCGATGCAATTACCATTAACGTGTCCTGCGTGGACGGTACGAACATCGGTGTAATGACATCGTAACTTTGATCGTCTCTCGACGCCGTTCGTCGCCTAATTCGCCGATTCGACGCGACATTGCCGCCGCCGATGCAATTCGTGGCGCGAACTGCGGTTTCTCGCGGGCGTAACGCAATATTAAACACAGCCACGCAAGGAATATGGTAATGCAAGGGAGTAACAAAACTCCGGCTGGAGCTGGACAGAGGTACACGGTGAAATCCGTCGGAACAAAGGAAACGTCCAGGCTCGCGCGTTATTCCGTTCAATTTCACCGCCCGGAAGTTATCCGCGTACACCGACGATAACGACCGCCTCCTATTCTCTGCGTTTTCGAATTTCTCCGTGGTAAAAGCTCCCGCACCGTTCCTCGGTGCTCCGTGATATCGCTGGGAGCCCAGATTTTAGGGGACCTCGAAATTCGAGTTTCGCCAAGCCCCCTTTGACATTCAAATCGGACGCGGGACAGTGTAATTACGCCGCTTCCAGGGGTACCTTCGATGATTCTGTTTTGAAGAAGACTTTAAGGTGAATTAGAAAAAGAATTTCAGAACAGGGATTAAGAAATTATGAAGAAACGTGTTAGAATAACGGACTACCACGAGTTTATGATACGGACACGCCAACTGCTATTTTTGAGGATTTGTGAATTTTACCTTTTTAGCATGCTATTAATTTAGCAACCAGGAAAACCGTCGAGAACCTTAATTAGTATTTAAGCCTTCGGCCTCTCTGCTAAATAGCAATTGACGTATCATAACCCTTTACCCCTCGGACTACGGATTCGACGAACACATGGACGCCAGCTTTGACCTTTACTCGACGTACAGAAAATATTTCCATCAGCGAAGAACTGCTGTCTAGAAAACGCCCCAACTCCCAAAACCCACAAAGATTTGTGCGTTTTGAAAAGTCAAGACAGTTTTCCTACCAAAAAATAGTAGCTTCAAGGACACACTCCTGGACGGACAGAACTTAGATATAAAGATTCCAATTCCCATGCTGGAGGCATTCGTTCGTTAATAATAATAGTATCTTTCATTATCATTCTCGTTATCATTTCGGACTTATCGTTGGACTGTGATATTTGCGAACTGTGTAATGTTGTATAACGAACCTTGTGGGAGCTAAACAAACGCGTTTATCTAAGGGGAATGTAATATTAGCAAGCATATTTCAGAGAAGGTAGCACGAAATGGAATTTTTATAAAATTCTTTAATACAGGAATATGGCGACACGGTTTTATACTTTCAATTTTGAACATTATTTACATTGCGTTTAAACAACCAAACGGGTTAAAACAACCGAAAGATCGATTTAATGTTCAATTTAATGCTTCCACAACTATTTTTAACGGCACCTCAACGACATGAAACATAAATTTTACATGCGCGGCGCAGCGATTAAATACTTGTGGCTCTGAACGAACACGCTATAGCATACCAAATCTGACACAACAGTTAACCTGTTAGTAACAGTCCAAGCATCGGCCGAACATTCCTAAAATTCCTGTCAAAGACACAACGCGTTACAAACGAGTCCTTCTATTTTTGTTTCCGCGGCTATATCGCTTTTCAATCGAACGGTGTGCACGATCGTGTCGAAAAAAAATTCAGCTATTCGCAAATAACTTCATTCGTTCATTCACGATACATGATCCGTTACCGGTCGAATTTCAGTACCTTTTTCCGAAATATCATCGAAAAACCGACTCGTGATTCACGCGATACACTAGCATCGCATGGTTCACTTCTGAATTACGAACAGTTTAAACCAATTCCAACGAAACACTTTCGTTCCCTTTTTCTCGCATCTTCTTTTTTTTATGTACACAGTATTTCGAAACTGTAAGTAAATAAGGGGTGGTAAGGGATAACGATGGAAGCATTTTTTGCCCAGTAAATATACAATAAGCTGAACAAAATTTTGGCACACGGAAAATTGCTGATTTTTATTAGAAATATTTTTTGCAGTAGAACGACAGGTTGAATGCCTCGTGCATCTTAAATATATTTTGATCGAAAGATAAATTGCTGCAAAATATTTGGTCACAAATGAGTTTTAACGCGGCGTTGCTCCAAAAAATAGGAATTCCAAGCAAAAATACAAAATTCACGGTGTATGAACACTTTTTCACCCTTTGTACGACCAATTTCATTTAATTCTTTTCTACAACAATCTTTTAAAAGTTTCAATTTTGAGCGCCTGTCAACAACCAATCTCCACGCGCCAACATAAGCTTCTAATAAAATTTTTAGTAACAAAGTGCCTGCTGCCTGATATCGAGTCCATGCTATTCCTTTCTAGTGTATAACTTTCACCGGTAATCAATTGTATTAACATATTAAGAGCGGGAGACGAAGTTTCTCGTATTTTATGTTTCGTATCTTGAAAAGGTAAAAATAGTGAACGATGACGTAAGATTACTCTTAAAAATGATCTTCTTAACTCAAACTTTAAATTATGATCTGTATTTAGAATACGCAATTATTCTTAAAAGTACCTTATGTTAGCAAGATTTTATTCTAATTCTATTTCGTAGTAAGATTTACAAAAATCAGGTTCCGTCGTTAGTGTGTTAAAATTATTGTAAAGAGATGTCTAATGATTAATCTATAAAGAGTTAGTGACGTCACGATGTTTAACACGTTCCATACGACTCTGATTTTTGGACACTTTCCGTCCAGGCCAGACGCTTTACGATTAAATAATTTTGCTTCGAACACATGCTTTCAATCTGATACGATCTGTACAATAATACAAAGATCGTAATTATCAAGAGAAGGTTGTACAGCTTTTACAAGGTTCTTCGTTTTGCAATGAAAATTCCAAATGGCTTGAACAGAAAGTTCAGTGTGGAGCGTATGCGCCCCACGTGGCACGGAACGTGTTAAAGGATGGCTTCACATGGCAATCTAACGAAGGTTAATACATGGTACGATTTTTATCGTCCTTTCTTTATCCAATCATTGGTAATATATGATACGCGACTGATTCTCTTACAATACCGCTGTAATGTAACTGAAGTAATAATTCCGTACTGTATTGCGAGTAGTAAGATGAGACAGGAAAAGATTAAACGTGTCGCTCCTTTGCTTCAGAAGTATCGAATAATTCGTTAATGTGTTAATCTCAATGTTCGAAACACATCAACACCCGCTCGGTGACTTAACCCTTTCGTTACGGCAGTCCGCTCACCGGAGTGACGCCATTGAACGGGGCACCGCGCCGCAAAGTGTGCACAATGCACGTAGGTAGTCCTCGGTGTTTGCAAGTACGTCTTTCGCATCAAAAATATACTTTTATTAAGATCAATTCAATATGAGTCGATAGAATCAAGAGATACTCTACCGATATAGTAAATTCTTTTTTGCCAACGAGGGACAGCGCTCGTATATGCAAGTTGCCGGATATATACGACACCCGTACACACGGATCATCGCGTGGATGCCGGATATAGACGGCACTCGTAACAAAAAGGTTAATTCCTAAAGTAACGTTACAAAAAATCGAACGAAACCTAACACGAAACCTAACACGTATTTATCATATAAAAAATAAAACTTGTTTCACCGTGCTCTACCCTGCTCCATCAACCTCCACTTCTGAAACACCCTGTGTCGTCTCCAATCCCACCCCGAACAAGCAGCGCTCGCAACGAGGTATACAAGCGGGCAGCCAAAACAATTCGGCCCGTCGCCGAAGCAGCTTTTGGCAGACGAGCGAACATTGGTCCGCTCGATGGAGCTAGGAAGCCGACGAACATGCACACGATGGAGGGAATCGGTAGAAGGAGGAGGACGTAACTCAGACTGTACTTGGACTATCTACACGGTAGATCTGGCATCTAACAATAAGAGCAACGCCCACTCACACTTCTCGCCGGTGTGCGGCCGTCTGCGGCGAAGCTGTTGCGGCTGTGGCTCCTCTCGAACGTTTCCACACAAGAGCACTGTTGGCCGCCGTTGGGGGAACACCGTACAGGTAGGTCGCGCGCACCCACCGGCCGCACCACGCTATACACACGTAAACGCGCTTCGAGGGTGGATCGCGCACAATTACCCATTGTCTGATACAGAAATTTATGTGTGGATAGCCAGGGCCCACGTAACTAACGGACGGTCAGCTCCAGCAGAAATCCACTAAATCCAAAGGCTCGCAACAGCATGCGCCTTAGACCGTGCAGATAAGCGACAGATAGGATATAAGAGGGACGTGCTTTGTGATCCGGAACCCCGAGAGTAAGAGAAAGGAAGATGAAGCGGAAGAGTGGTCGGCTGGCCCACGCGTATACACTTGACGGGAGCTCGTGCGCGTTGGTTGGTTGTATGTAAAGGAGCCGTGGCTTCTTGCCGCGGAGTAACCGCGTAAATAAAGAGGAAAAAAGATGGATGGGTTTGCACTCTTCGTAGGGAGACGCCGTGCCAGAGATTGCGTCGAAGATGGGCGCTCAACTTTCCTCCGTTCTTCACGATCCATTGGCCGCGTTCGCGTGAACGCTCTGGCGAGAGAATTTTCGTGGATTTCGGAGAAAGTTCTATTGGAAAGTGATCGGGTTGGTTTAAAGGAGTACTTTGCGGCGCAGGGATGCGAGTAACGCTTAGGGGGTTTAGGGGGAGGATAGTTGTTTTGTTTTAAGGGTGAATAACTTGGGAACCGACTTTGTCAGAGTTGTAAAAGATGATTGATAGGAAACGCGGGTAGTTTTTAAAAGCGGTTCCTTTATTTATTTTTTTTTTTTAAGTTCAGACTATTAGATTATTCTAACCGATTTATTTAGGTCACGATTTGTATGATCTTTTTATAAATATTAATTATCGTATCGTTATTTTGTAGACATTTTTAGTTTATCTTAACACATCGACGACGGAACCTGATTCTTGCAAATCTTACTACGGAGTAGAATTAGAATAAATTGTTGCTTACATAAGTACTTTTAAGAATAATTTCGTGTTCCAAAGATAGATCATGATTTAAAGTTTGAGTTGAGAGAATCATTTTTAAAAGTAATCTTTCATACGTAGCCGTTCACTATTTTTAACTTTTCCCGAATAATGTAATATTTAATAATATTATTTATAATAATATAATTTATATTTCAGATAAATATTTATATGAAAAATACGAAAAATTTCGTCACCCGTCAGTAATGTGTTAATTATGAACACCGTAAGCAATACTTGAGAAACAAATTTTCTTGAAACGCGTAAAAATACTTTAACCGACCGTACAAACGCTTTAACTGACAATCTTAATGCATCGACACGTTTTTAAAAACCACACGGTTTAATCGTCACTGTTATTCTTCCGCTATCACCGCGTCATTCCTTCATACCCGAACAAGGATCCATTGACGCGAATCTCGACGTTCAATGGAGAATTATGAAGCCCTGAACTCGCTAGGAAAAGCATCGAAACAGTTAACGAGGCGGGAATAAAGGCGAGTAGTTCGACAAATGGCGGTTTAGTGGCAGATACACGCGTTAATTCGTCGCCGAGTCTACGCTGCCTTTGCAGGATAACGATCCACCATATACACGCCGTTCACCCGGGACACGTAAAACCGGCTGCCTGTATATCGGTTATGCTCGCGTATAAACGTGCCCGTACAGGTGAACGCGAACACCAAGTTTCCTCGACTTTAGAAATTTGACGATAGAAGCGCCGCAATTTCCGCCCTGGTGCTGCACAACGAGACCAGAAATTCCTTGATCACATCGAAATGTGAAGTTCATTACGATCGGTCTGCTCCTTAATTAAATAAGCGGCGTTGAAGATCGAAATTACTTTTCCACGGATTCGAGCAGCTCTTCGAACGACGAGGCGAATTTTGGATGGAATTACGCGGCATAGAAAGTCCATTGGTATTTTATTATGAGCTTCCGAACCATGAAAAGTTCGATGATAAATTATAAGATCATCCTTGTCTATTTGGCGCATATTATGGAGGAGGTACTCTAAATATGGACTAGCACTTTTCTTTCAGAATTTGGAACACGTTGAAGATTTTTAAGATATAAAAACGCAAGTTATTCCTAAGTTAAACTGTTTTATCACATTTTTAGAATACTTTTGTACCATAGTGTTAAAGGAAGGCACCCATGTTTTACATGTGTTTGTATAAACTCTACATTCCTAAAAGAAATACTAAAATAACTTTTTCTTAGTGGCCTTCACTTTAGGGTATGATCATCAATTAGGGTTTGGGGATGCCTGCGAACACCCCAGGTACGAACGTACGCGCTGTTACTTGTCTTTTCCTTACTTCTAACCGTGCACCCGTCTTGCACATATTATCTTAACCGTTTTAGTGCCACGCAGCGCGATCGCGCTGTTCGCGTACTGTGGTGAACCGTGTCGCTTTTTTTCGTCACGATCGTCAATTCGATTACGCTCGGTTCAGAATGTATCTTGTCGCGAGTCTGTCAGAGTTTCCTCTCGTAATTACAAATTTTCTCTCAAATAATCGTAAACAACCTGCATAATTAGCTGTGTTTCTGATGAAACTGTTACGATTAAAAAATTGACTAACAATCTAAAGCGCGAGCGCGTCGGGCGGCAAATTTCGACTAAAAAAAAGAGCAGCGCGGCCGCGTCGATCGGCATTACTCGCAGATAAATGAAGGAAGCGCTATCTCGCTTTATGGCACAATCCGACACGGATTTTTAAAAACCCCTAGCACTAAAACGGTTAAGACTATCTAAATATATATTTTTCTTCCACCGTGTCTTGAACATAATTATTTAAACGCTCCTCCAAGTAACCTCCTCAACATACAGATACAGTTGTATCAAACCTCAGCTAAGGTTTTAAAAGCTTAATAAAAAAAATAAAAAGAAAATAAAAAAATTTCTTTTACAATTGAGAATATGGTATCACGTATTGCCAACGCGTGAAAAGCCGAACGATGTCGCGCTGGTGCTGTGCTGTTAAGTGGACGATACTTTTGAATATGTCGATGTTGGTCCGATGCTAAAACGGTTAA
Source organism: Ctenoplectra terminalis (assembly GCA_019453375.1). NCBI lineage: Eukaryota > Metazoa > Arthropoda > Insecta > Hymenoptera > Apidae > Ctenoplectra > Ctenoplectra terminalis. The sequence goes on along the minus strand of SMSQ01019374.1, from coordinate 22,023 downwards.
GACTATCTAAATATATATTTTTCTTCCACCGTGTCTTGAACATAATTATTTAAACGCTCCTCCAAGTAACCTCCTCAACATACAGATACANGCGCTATCTCGCTTTATGGCACAATCCGACACGGATTTTTAAAAACCCCTAGCACTAAAACGGTTAAGACTATCTAAATATATATTTTTCTTCCACCGTGTCTTGAACATAATTATTTAAACGCTCCTCCACGTAACCTCCTCAACATACAGATACAGTTGTATCAAACCTCAGCTAAGGTTTTAAAAGCTTAATAAAAAAAATGAAAAGAAAATAAAAAAATTTCTTTTACAATTGAGAATATGGTATCACGTATTGCCAACGCGTGATGAGCCGAACGATGTCGCGCTGGTGCTGTGCTGTTAAGTGGACGATACTTTTGAATATGTCGATGTTGGTCCGATGCCAGTCAGCCGCTGTGCTGTTAGATAGGCGACGACCTTCTTTTGCACAACTTCTTTTGTTCATAAATCATAAATTTCACTTTATTTCTCAGAGGATGAAGCACCTAACGCGACTCAATGTTTCCACTGACCCATATTTAGACCATCTCCTCCAATTCACACTTGAGTGGTATAACAAACTGAACATTATNAATAAAAAAATTTCTTTTACAATTGAGAATATGGTATCACGTATTGCCAACGCGTGATGAGCCGAACGATGTCGCGCTGGTGCTGTGCTGTTAAGTGGACGATACTTTTGAATATGTCGATGTTGGTCCGATGCCAGTCAGCCGCTGTGCTGTTAGATAGGCGACGACCTTCTTTTGCACAACTTCTTTTGTTCATAAATCATAAATTTCACTTTATTTCTCAGAGGATGAAGCACCTAACGCGACTCAATGTTTCCACTGACCCATATTTAGACCATCTCCTCCAATTCACACTTGAGTGGTATAACAAACTGAACATTATCGCGTTGACTTAAAAATTGTTAAAGCAAAAGCTATTACGATCTATGATATAAAAATTGGTTCAGATTTTTACACTAAAGTCTGTTATTCTATTTTCTAATTACCTTTCGGTTGCTTTTATCGTCCACAGTCTAGCTAACCAACCATCGTTTTTACTAAATTACTCTGTTTCTATATACGTACATAAATATCGCATCTCGTTTCGTATGCATTTAGCAAAATTCTGCTGCCCGTCACAAAAAATTCTTTCCTCTCAGTTAACCACTCTGCCCCGTTTCAATCGCATCGATGTCGAGTAACCTATACGCTGAAACTTCGAGCACGACCAGAATTTTTCTAATCAATGATTTAATATCGAGATCGGTCGATTCTTCCTCTCGCGATCGCCGTGCAATTGATTTGGAAGAGTGTTCGTACGAAATTTCGGGCGAACACCGTCGCGAAATGCACCGGGTCGCGAATAACTTGTGGACAATCAACGAGAATCATCTTCGATAAAGAAAGAGAAACGTTGCGGACAACGCTCGAAAGGTTCGGTCTGATGGAATCCGCGCAAAAGCAGTGGACAGTTTTTTTTATACTAAATGGACACCACGGATGCGTTCCATTTATACGTGGCAAACAGGAAAAACTGTTATGGTCGCGGTGTAACGCTGTCCAAACAAGCATCGCCAGCAGGTGCATTAAAACGCGGGCATAGAAACGGAGAGGCAGCCGTCTCTTATTTACTCATGCGCCAGGCCAGGCACTTAGTATTGTGATATTGCTGGGGTAAATAAAAAGCACCGGCCAAAAAGGGAAGGGAGCAGTTCAAAGGGCGAAGTTTAAACACGTATGGTCGGATCCAACGACAAATGAATGCTACCACAGAGCGCATCGCCGCTTTTTGATAGAGAAAGAGAGAAAATGGGAATCTTTTTGTTATGGATGTGTGTGTCGTGTGTGAGGTACATAGTTGGGTGATTTGAGTAATAGCTATACGAGTGTCAACGGAGAGGACGGTACAGCTGATGACATTCGATGGGGGTAGAATTAATTCGAGTTGTATTTAGAAGTGGAGAATCATGTAAAAGCCGGGAAAAATAAATTCAGGTTTTATGAAATTTACTGGAAGTTTGATACACTGATATATATATTTATTTATTTATAATATATTTATGATATATATTTATAATAATATATTTAATTGTGGTAATAATAATATTAGAATTATAATATTAAGATATTTAGAATTCAGTTTTTATGAAATTTTCTGGATGTTTGATACACTGATATATATATATATATTTATAATAATATATTTAATTGTGGTAATAATAATATTAGAATTATGATATTAAGATATTTAAAATTTAGTTTTTATGAAATTTTCTGGAAGTTTGATACACTGATATATATATATTTATGATATATATTTATAATAATATATTTAATTGCAGTAATAATAATATTGGAATTATAATATTAAGATATTTAGAGAAACTTATGATTTTAGTTGACAGTAAAACTATCAATAAGAAAACTATAAAAAAAACTACCGATATACCGATTTATACCAAAGCAATAGATATTTGAAAAAATACATCACGCAAAAGTACAGAAACAGATCTTTAACCATATATTTTACAGAAAATCACGGAAAATACTAAAAAATGCATCGTTAAAAATTTATGCGGTTTCTATGAGAACTCACGAATCACTCATTTGGCAGCTTCGGTATTTTTAGCGTTAATAATTTGTATCCAAAAATTAAAAGTATCGTTATTTTATAACAATCCGTTGTTCTTGAGGGCAAAAATTTACATACTTGGTTTTAATATTTGTACCATTCATTTTTGGCAGTAACTTTTCAGTGGCCTGGATTTTAAAAGATGTTTAAAATATTTACAACGATGATTCGTTGCAATATTTTTACTCGTGTTACGTAAAACTACTATTGCAATTATAAAAGTAATAAAAAAAAAAAAAAAAAAACACGTAATATGAATTAAGCTAAGAAATGCACCTAACTTGAAAGCGTTTATACTTTGAAATAACAACTGCACGGTGTAAAATTAACCCTTTCACGCGTAAAGTCCGCGCCTTCGTGTAGAAGATGAGTTTTTCGTTTCGGACCTCATACGATGCCACCATTAATCCCGCAGAGAACTTCGAATGGTCGAATGAATTATTCATATTGTGTCCCAGTTCCATTTCGTACGCATGTTAATAAATACCCTTACAATAGGCAAATATGCGAGGCATGGTCACGCCGCGGCCCCAGTCGAATCATCCTTTGTTTCTGACTCATCGAACATTTTTAAACATTCCTTTTGTTCGTGCATGAAATCATTGATCATTAAATAGTGGATATTTATGCATTTACAGGTTTAAAGGTGCTGAATTACATGGAATGAAAGTTACGTGAAAAATAAACATACGAAACATTCGAATTATATTGCATTTTGTAATACCTGATAGGTGAAATAATTTTCTACCCAAGTTCTGCTGTTTTGCTATATTTTCAGAAATATGAATCTGCATAAAAATCTGCAAACTAATAATCACCAATCAAGTTTCCAAGCAACTTCATTCCACGATGTAATAAACAAATCAATCTCATTATCTCTTTCAAACCAACATCAAAATTTTATTTCACACGTCTCTCTTGGAAATAAATATTTACATTCACCGAATACTCGAACCTAACCGAAGTTCCATTTCTTTTTATTACATTTTCCAAAATGCAATGAAAGAATAAAATAACCAATATAAACTTTTTACAGATTTCAAAATTGATTCCAGCTCTACCCGAACCTAACCGAAGTTCTATTTTCTTTATAGTATATTCTCTAAAATACTAATTTGCATAAAAATCTACAGACTAATAATCACCAATAAGGTTTCTAAGCAGCTCCATCCCCCGACGTAACTAACAAATTAATCTCATTATCTACTTTAAACCAACATCAAAATTTTATTTCACACGTCTCTCTTCGAAACAAACATTTACATTCCCCGAATACTCGAACCTAACCAAAATTCCATTTCTTTTTATTACATTCTCTAAAATGCAATAAAAGAGTAAAATAACCAATATAAACTTTTTACAGATTTCAAAATTGATTCGAGCTCAACCCGAACCTAACCAAAATTCTATTTTCTTTTTACTATATTCTCTAAAATACTAATTTGCATAAAAATCCACAGACTAATAATCACCAATCAATCTTCCAAGCAATTCCATTATAAAAACCTCATCCCACGATGAGCTACATAGAATGAAAGTTATGTGAAAAACAAATATACGATGATTCAAGCTCAATCCGAACCTAACCCAAGTTCTATTTTCTTCTTACTATATTCTTTAAAATTCTAATTCGCATAAAAATCCGCGGTCTACTTACCACGGTCAAATGGAAGCGCTGAAACATCCAGCGTGGATTCACCAATTTAGCCTAGTCGACGCTAAGTGCGCCGAGATTTATGTAAATTCGGGCGTCAACGCGACGTTCGATAAATCTGGATAATCTGGCCGATAGTTCACACGTGTCTGAATAGCGATACAGATAAGTCACGTAAACATGGTCGAAGCTTGACCTGACCGGATGTCAAGGGCTCTCGGTAGCCCTAATCCTTCTTATCGGTCGGCTTACGACTAGATTTTTTTTTTTTTTTTCAACTGTCGTTAGAAGATCTGGAGAGCTAATTGAAAATTCCAACGATGTGATTTATGCGGTTCGAGCAGATTCGGATCGCTTTGTCGGGCGTATCATTAAATCACGGCGCGGTTCGGTAACGAATATTCTTATCTCGAGCTTTCGATTTCGAAACACAGAGCTGATTTTCTGGTCTACCCTTTGGTGCTGCGTAATTGATTATGCAGCGGTGAGTGATAACTCGGCTGCATTATTAACCCAGTTTGAAATATGGACGCGGAAATTATATAGTATTGACTCATAAATCTACTAACACCTGTGTGAGCCACGGATACGCGTAGAACGCGTTCGGCGAGTGGCTAGAAATTGTCGCTTGTGGGACTTCTTCGTTGGTATTAGGTGAAAGTAGTTCGAACCAAAAGCGTGGTAATTTATGGAACATAGTGGTTCTATGTTTACATGTATTCTTTTAACTGAAATATTAACTTGGAATTTATTGCCATATAATATTCTGCCATGATTGTGCAACTGACTAACAAGCGAACTTACTAGAAATGACTAAAAAATCGCTTAAAAAAGAAGAAGAAAAGTATGTACCTAGAATTAATTTTGTTATTTATTAACCCTTTTGCGGCGGAGCGCTCAGAAACGAACTGCGCTCGAAGCAGTCGGTGCGATGGTATGTAGAAGATCAAACGTCGTCCATTTGTCCATGATCAGAGTAGAATTTATGGATAATTATATTCGATTATATAAAACACCTCTGGACAAGAAGCGTGTACTGCTAGCGCGTCGAGAACAATCGACTGAATGGACATTATTGGGCAGATGTTGATAACAATGAACGGCGGCAAAAGGCGCTGTCCGCTCGAAGCGAGCATCTATAGCTGAGCGCCAAAAGGCGCTGTTCGCCGCGAAAGGGTTAAGAAATGATATACCATGTTTTGTTCCGCTTATGCATCATGTTTTCTGTAATTCTTATCGAACAGAACTTTGAAATAGTATAAATTGGAGATTATGTTCATCTATTTCTACGTCACTTAATTTTTGAAATATTTCAGAAAATATATTTTTGACGCCTAACTTCGAGGTCTCTTTTCGCCACTTTGATCCTTATGTCAACACCCAAAATGGACCACGTTCTTTAACCCTTTGCCTTTCTGCCCTTCTGGATAAAATACAATAAAAACGCACAATATTTATGATAAAGTTCAATTTTAGCTTTAACTGTAATTTAAAATTTCAATGTTGAAAATTAGCGAATACAAAATACGTGTAATATTCCAATACTTTGCGTTTGACAGAGTGTCAAAGACGTGAATAACTATTGCTAATATCTATGAAGATTGAAGAAATCCGTAAGCCAAGGGGTTAACACGTTCCGTGCCACGTGGGGCGCATACACCCCACACTGAACTTTCCATTGAAGCCATTTGGAATCTTCATTGTAGAACAATGAACTTTGTAAACCCTGTAAACTTTGTAAACTGTACATCCTTTTCTTAATAATTACAGTCTCCGTATTTTTGTACAGATTGTAAAGTGTACGTTAAACGCAAAATTATTTAACCAGCCTGAATGAAAAGTGTCTAAGAATCAGTCTGGCACGAAACGTGTTAACAGCCGCGGCACTCGCGTACTTAGACGATGAATTATTAAGCGTAGTTTATAAACGATACTTCTTGACTTCTTAACCCTTTGGCCTATAACCACGAGTCTGACTCGTGGTAAAGAATGTGTGCCATAAGCGAAAACCACGAGTCTGATTCGTGGTAAAGAATTTGTGTCATAAACAAATTATTTTTGTCAACTGATCTATTGATTATGATCACACCCTAGACGTTTTAAAATTACTATTTGTACCTAAACATTGTTTATTATTTCACAATTCCTTTCGTTGCACTGAAATATATATGTCATGAAAAGTATACATTTTGCGCCAGTTCGGGTACACGGCCGAACAGTTGAATGGCACTGCGCGCGACCGATTTTCTTGTTTACTATAGCTCGCGCAATTGGCAGATATCGTGTAGGGCAAGGGGTTAACTGTGTCCGACTTTTGTGAATAGGGACAGATCGAGAGTACCGAACAAGAGTCATTACCTTGAAGAAATATCAATACATCGTAAAGTGAAAAATTCGTCAACAGCTGTGCTCGAGTCACATCCATACATTATTCGGATGTGTTCGAAAAAAAATTGTTTTGGAAGAAAATGATTTCTAACCTAAATAAGATAAATAAATATTCCTTGCTATTTAATCCTAACCCTAGCTTATTATTTTGATCTAACTATATGTGGCTACCCGAGTACGCTGAGTTTTGAATAACCGTGTAATCAGCTTCGAGGCCTAAAACAGGTAATAAACTTTTCACAAATTTCAAAATTGAAAATATTAATCGATGTAGAATTTATTAAATAAGGAGAAAATGACAGGATTTATTAATATTTTAATGGGAACATCAAATTTTAAACGAGAAAGCGCAAATAGGTACCCGGATGGTGATATAAGGATTAACATGAATTTAACCATCTAAAAAAAAAAGATACGCTTTTGATATTTCCGATTACTCTACAAACCTGTAGTTTCATAAAAACCGGAGTGTTCCACTTCACAAATAGACCCTTGTAAGTAGAGTAGGTATATCTCATATTCTCATTTTAATTGGCACGATAAACACTATTAATACATGTACCCAACATTTTCAATAAATATTATCAACTCTATCGTCTCTGCTAATTCTGTCAATATCCTCAACTACGATTTCTAATTTAATAAGTACTATAAACAATCGCATCCTCGAATCGTATCACCGATAAAAAAAATTGATCCACGTACGTCACGTGGTAATTTGTAGTAACTAGCTGAACACGTCAAATGTTCGATTAACACGAGTCAGATATTTTAGAAACGTTACGAAACAGAAACACAGTTTATCAATAAAATGAAGTTCATTATTGGATCCGCGTAATCGGCTTCGATAGCTACGGAAAACTTAAAATTTATGTACATTATCGCTAGAATAAGTTCCTTAATTGCAACCGCCGTTCGAGCGAATTGTAATTGCTGTTTGAAAATTTATCGCTTCCATTCCGCATTCTAGTTCACCGTTCGATAAAGTCGAAAATTTCCAAGTGTCCTGTCCGAGACACCTGTACACCGTTCAACGGCGTGATCTAATTATTTTGATACCTGACGTAACGACACACCAGTCCCTTCTCGATGATCCAATTAATAACACTTACCATAATGACAGATTTAATTAATAACACCGCTCGAAACGAGCCCTTCTAATTAATATCGTTCAACGATTCGATCAAACCAATTAGCCAGGCATTGAGGATTGCCAATCGATGCGGTCACCGACTCAATGAACTCCCGAGCGTTCTTTGAAGCTATCCGGTCGCTAACGACCAGCAGCATTTACGACCGATTACAAGAACTCGTGGTCCCCGGCATCGGCAACCAAACCGTCTTCGTTAAATTTCATGAAACATCCATCGAGTCGAAGAAGAGTCAACCGATTCGGTCTAGCAGAGAGCAATAAACGTGGTCTATAAATCACTCGGAGAGGGCTGCTTTTAAAACCGCTTCGAGTCACCGATGTGACGGCAGTTCCTCTTAGTTAGCGACGCAGCGGTTTCTATGTATATACTTCCCGAGGCACCATTGAGCGTCGCCCACGTGCAATTATCGCGCACTCCCGTGTCCAATGGACACTCTCCGTGCACCGGTACACGTACCACCGCGTACGCGTAGCGGTCGCGTTAATATTAATTGAGAATCGGTGCTCGATGGATCGCATCAATTATGAGGAGCTCCGCGAAAGTAACCCGGCGAACAATTGAACCAGGTCGCGCGCGGCGTAAATTCGTTTCGACCCTTGCATCATACGCACACGAGCGCGTGATAAATAACGTAGCGGGTAATTAACGGAGGATGGAACAAACGTTTATCTATCTGCGCAGACGCCTTTATCACGCCGCCACCGCATAACGCGTTCACGCACGCCAACGGGCCGCGTACCACCGCATAAAAGCAACATTATGCGTCCCACAAATTGCGTTACCGATAACGTACGACTTTATGTTCCCTACGACCTTTCCGCGAGCTCAAACTCCGCGCGTATTTCATTGTATCCGGTCTAGCCTGTTGGGCCGTTTCGCGCGGAACAACCCTCGCGGTGTCGTTTTTCTTAATAAATGAATTCTGAGCATCGCGGACACGCGAAAGAATCGTCCGAAGCGATTTATAGCAGCCGGGGATACTGGTCGGAGTAGACGGTGTTAGAACAGTGTAATTAGGTTTCAAGTCGGCAAAACCGTTTAGCCTCGTTTAGTGTTGGGAAGCGTAGTAAACTCTTTATCGCTCCGGTGAGATGAATGGCCGAGCCGATCGTTCGTGGATCTGCGTTCTCGTAAATTTTTGTCCTGTTGATAATTTGTTTCATCGGCCAGATTTTTCTTACTGTAATTGGAAGGAATTTGAATAAGAAATGGTAAAATCGATTTTATTTTTTTTGTAATTCATACGATAAATTTGGGAAAATTCATTTATATAACTGCTGATATTATTATTTTATATATAGAGACACGCTAATAATCCAATCGCCAGGAAATGAACTTTCCTTAAATATTTTTAAATATTAAGATTTGGAAATCATGGCCCATTTTTTTTTNTCTTACTGTAATTGGAAGGAATTTGAATAAGAAATGGTAAAATCGATTTTATTTTTTTTGTAATTCATACGATAAATTTGGGAAAATTCATTTATATAACTGCTGATATTATTATTTTATATATAGAGACACGCTAATAATCCAATCGCCAGAAAATGAACTTTCCTTAAATATTTTTAAATATTAAGGTTTGGAAATCATGGCCCATTTTTTTTTTAGAAAAATCAGTATATTTAATTGACATATAAACTAAGAAAATATATTTGCTAAAGCGAATGCATATGGATCTATAATATTGATATTAATATTTATGATATTCATTATACTACCAAGAACAGCTGAAAAACTAAACGTTTCATAGCCTATACCTGATAAAGAATTAGATCAGAATTACCACATAATTGTTTGGTAAAGAGGTTACTTTGACTCCTGGCATCAGATACCTAACAATAAATAAACCTGCTGGAAGATTTTTTGGTTCAACACTAGAACTATCCATGATTAAAGTATACTTTTTTCTACCAAGCAAGTAAAGATAGAAGAAACAAAGGTATATAAAAATATTTATATTCAAAAGAAGCAAATTTTTACCCATACTTTTTAACAGAAAATCACAAAAAATTCCGAAAAGTGCACCACAGCAAACATATTAAATTTCGCAAATATAAAAAATTACCAATTAGTAATTTCGATCACTTTGGCAATGCTACTATTAACCCTCTATAGCCAAAATTTTGCCTGCTTGTCAGAGAAAAAATTACGATTATTTACAGTTTTTTGCTTTGACTTCAAAATTCTGAAACTAATAATTACTACGGATGTATCGTGATATTACGGTAATACAGTAATAAAATTTAACAGTACAGCGATGACCGAACGAAATCAATTTTTTTAAAAATAGATACACCAGTTCGTAGAAGGTTAAGAGACTAAAAACACGGATGAATAACTCGTTTTGTGCCGCTCGGTTGCGTTTGTCCCCGGACGAGTCAATAGGTTGGCCATTCGATGTAACCGCTAGTTTCAAAGATTCCGCTTCAATCGGTCGCAATAGCGTTACCTTCGAACACGCGGAATGAAAACGAATCGACAAGCGCGGGCGTTTCAAACGCGCTGAGTGTTGTAGGGCGAGCCTGTTTTTTAATCCGGGTCTCGCGATCGACCACAGAGCGGAGGAGCTTATGAAAGCCATGACGGGTTAAAACAAGCAAGTGAAGCATTGTACCTCTCTCGCGCGCGCATCCACGGGCCATCGATCACGCGTGCACGAACACAGGGAGCACCGACGATCGAGCAGAAATTTACGACGTAACGCGAAAATCGTTTCGCAGTTTGTCAGCCGACCGAGCCTTCCGGCAGTTCATAGGTTCACGTGCTCCGCCGGCATAAAATATGAACCGGCCGTATGTAAAGAGTCATCGCAAGAGAGAGAGAGGCAGAGAGAAATGGAGAGAAAGAACACCTCACGGCATTTCGGCGCTACGTGCATACGTGCGAGCGCGAGTCCCACCCCTGTGGCCATTGTAATATGATCGATAAGTCTCTACTTATCGCGTTAAAGTCAAGTTAATAAGTTACGTTAACAGAGCTTTCGTGCATCCGCTTAGGATATTTATACGCCTCGCCGTAGCAGCGACAGTAATAACAGTAATCGCGTAGATGAGCGTTCAAGTTGACTGACCGATGCTGTCTGATAACGCTGTAAAAAAAAATACCATAATAATGATAGTAATTGGCCGAGTCCTGTTGCAAAGAGCACACTTCGATGGTGATTCGTTAGCTACCCCTATTTCAGTGACAGTGTTAGGGCTGCGTGCGGAGATTGTTCGCGGTGGATGAATTGATCGTTGATTCTGTTGTGTTTGTAGTATGGTAATTGAAATTTTGTATTTTTGGAAACTAGGTTGAGCAGATTGCAATCATTTTCGAGGGTTAATTGTGAGGCACGGTGGCTGTAATACTGCTTAGAATGGAATTTTTAATTCGTCGATAAGTTTCTTAGTATCTTATCGTACACAGTTTTTGTTGCGGAAAGTGAGTTGTATTTTTGAAATAATAAACAGGGGTAGTCCACTGTTATACTTCACAGAAAGCATTGACGCTAGAACTAGCGACGATTAAAGTGTGCTTATTTCTACCGAAGAAATCAAAGTGGAAAGTATATAAAATAATATGCAATGCAATTCAGACAAAAGTTTATATTCTTAATAGAAAATCGTGGAAAATCTGCTCAAATGCACCGTAGTTAATTTATAAAGATTCTGTAAAAAATTACGAATCGGTCATTTTGACCACTTTGGTAGTTCTAGTGTTAAGCTCGAAATGTTCTACCGTTCTCTAGTGATAAATTAACCAAGTACAAGAAAATTTATCTTCACTGTCTACTCTAATAATTATGTCTCGTTAGAATTTCATTCAATCTCTCATTCCGTGTTACTTAATAAATCAGAACGAAGCTCTGTAAACATATAAATATCGGTATTTTTAAAATAATAAGCTATGCGAAAAATCCATGATTACAAAAAAAAAGAAGTAACATTAGAATTTAAAATAATTCCGTATATTTCTATAGAAAAACAATGTATCTGATTTTATTGCATAAAATAATGGAAGACCAAAAGTAGATACTCCACGGTACAATGTCATTTAATGTAAACCACGCGAAGGGACGGATTCACGTAACTTTGAAACTGCAGTTCGAGAAGGTAATTACGAAATAATTCTTTCAGTAGTCTAATAATAACAGAACACCGGTATCCACCGTGTACTCCATTAAAATTTCACTACGTACATAGAGAGTACGGATTGGAGCGTACATAGTTGAGGAAGATCGATGTTTCTACTTATCGCAAAAGTGTGCTAATACACGCTGACCTATTACACGTTTACATATGTCGACGCGAAACCTCCATGGCGGCTATAACGAACGGGTTATACAACTTTATGCATAGTTACTTTCAGCTTTATTCGACTCGTTATGTGGCGCTGACAAAAGTTGATCAAAGAAAAAGTTGCACGAACTGTGTGCGCGATACAACCACGGTTGAGTGATTGATCTTTCAGCAACTCGTTATCTGCGTACGCTAATTAACCCTGCATGCAAACATTTTACGTGTAACTTTACCAAAGTCAAGTGCAGAATACTATGTAAACGTTATAAATATTCCAAACACTTCGGACGAGCTGCGTCCCTTTTTTTTTTTTTAAATAAAAGTGTTACCATTAAGCTCTGTTTCCAGCTTTTTTCTTTCCAGGAAACTTTTTATTTTTAACAATTCCAATTCAAGAATTATTTATTGACTGACAATTATTGTACGTCCATTTCCAGAGAGCGTCCAAGAATATTCTCTAGGATATAATATTCTTCCGATCGATAGACAGCGGTGGTACAGTGGATCGTCGATTATCCGAATACAGGACCAGTCACTTGTAATATTATATGTATTACACGTTTAACACGTTGACTGCCACAGTGGTCGTATGTGACCGGAGATTGCTTCAAATGTCTATATTTGTAAAAATTAAATGAACATTGATAGTTAACACGTTAAGCGCCACGCCGGTCCTTATGGACCGACGCTCAACTTTTCGTTTAGACATCGTTGGTTTCTGAGAATTGACAGTATCAATTTAAAAAAAATAATACTTTATAATTCATTAATGGGTTCTATTAAATAACATTAAACAAA